>JAADVR010000200.1:0-47320 GCA_023335855.1 Pythium scleroteichum
CCACAAAGGACTCCCATGTCTAAAAACCGCGTCACTCCTTCTCTTTCCACCCAATGAGATATTCTAAATAGACCAGTGGTATTTTATTATTCTATCTCACCTGGCAACACCTAGAGTCTGCGGGGACTTCCACCAGGACAACCAGGCCACGTAAATCGAAAAGCCCAGCTGTAATTACCGTAATACACCTGCCCTTGAACTCTAAACTATGTACCTACAAGGGTTCGTGTCTATACGCCGGATGAGATCTGCACGGGAGAGATGGCTTGATTGGGTGTCCGTGGGTAGTGTCTATGTGCTGAGACGAGCCGAGGCACCGCTGCGACAAATCCCAAGTTGGGTTCACCAACTCTTCGCAAGATCTCCCAGTCGCTTCAGTCCTCCGAGGATGAGTGGGCACTTCACGACTCACTGGAGATATCGAGCGCGATAGATTTCGCCGTGATATGAGAAACGTAGAGCCCTGACCAGAGCACCCAGACATTGATGACTAGAGCGAGCCCACGCGTCCCAGACTGGATCGCTCACTCTACTTTTATCGACCGAGTGTGCCATGAATATCTCTCGACTGGTCTGCGCGGTCCTACTCTGCGTCGTGACTCCTGGCATGGCGCCTGCGAAAGTCCACCAGCGAGTGCACCGCACGCTCCAGCAGCAAGGCACCGTCAACCTTCTCGTCACTATGGCGACAGGAACGTCGTCCGTGATCAGCAGCCTCGCCGCGAAAGTGTCCTCATTCACGTCCCGCGGCGAGAAGAACGACGCGCTCGTTCGCAAGCTCATGGAACTCACGGCGTCGAGCCAAGCGGAGGTGGCCAAGCTGGTAGCACACGAGTCGACCGCTGCGCTCGCGACTGAGATGCGTCAGTTCTGGATCGCCAACCAAGTGTACTTCCAGAACGCGACGATCGATCTCGTGGAGAGGCTCGTAGTACTGCCCAGTGTCAAGAGCATCGACGAAGGGGTTGTATTTGGAGTGGACGCGATTTCAGCTGTGCCAGCTGCCAACACATCGGCGAGCGATACTGCGAATCAATGGGGAATCCAACGAATCCATGCGCCGTCAGTGTGGGCCACCGGGAACCGAGGCGACGGGATCGTCG
Organism: Pythium scleroteichum; assembly: GCA_023335855.1. Classification (NCBI taxonomy): domain Eukaryota; phylum Oomycota; class Peronosporomycetes; order Pythiales; family Pythiaceae; genus Pythium; species Pythium scleroteichum. Next base: position 1,104 of record JAADVR010000200.1, read on the forward strand.
TCGCGTCGATCGACTCGGGCGTGCGAGGCTCCCACGAGGCACTGCGAGGCAACTGGCGCCGTCAGTTTGGATGGTTCGATCCCGTCAAGAAAACGACTCAGCCTGAAGACGTGCTGGGCCACGGCACGCACACTGTGGGCACGATGGTCGGCGCCAACGGCATCGGAGTCGCTCCAGGCGCTCCCCGCAAATGTTTCATTTCGTCTTGTATTGCTGATCAAGGAGAGAGAGAAAGAGGTCCTGGGGTCCCTGTCTCATGTACGCTATTCAGCTCGCCAAACCTGGATTACGGGAGTCTTGCATCTGCTGCCGGACTGTTTGTACATCCGCCATCATTCTCGCTGCAAGTATCCATCAACGCCGCCACTAGCCCTTCTTGCAGTATATGTATTTACAGACTGGCTTTTTATAAATGTGTCGACATGTATCTAAATTTAATGGATATCATATCATATGCACAACGTCTAGTGGAGAACATGCGAAGGCAACAGGCGCCTGGGCTAACCATTCGCGGATTCACCTCGTCGGCAGCAGAAGACCATGGCGACCGACTGCTGCAGCCCCAAGTCGACAGCGAAGTCAGCGTCTGTTCGCCTCCCCACCAACGTCCGACCCACCAAGGTGCGATAGTTTCCACCGCCGACCTCCCTCGCTTTCTCACTGCTGTTCGTTCTGCCTACAGTACTGGCTCGACTACGATGTCATCGACCTCATGGACTTCCGTTTCGAAGCTACCGAGCGCGTGCTTCTCCAAGTTCGCGAACCTTCCAGCAGTATCACGTGCCACGCCGTCGAGCTCTGCGTCTTCGACGTTGCGGTCGAGATCCCAAGCGCGACCGACGGAGAACCTCCGAACAAGTTGGAGGCCAAGAAGATCGTGTTTGTTGCCGAGAACGACACGGTGTCGTTCCATTTCGCGGAGCCGCTTCCAGTGGGCGCGACGGTCACGCTCTCCCTACGTCTCCATGGCTTTCTCAACGGCAAGATGCACGGCTTCTTCCGCACCGACTACGACGTCGACGGCGAGAAACGGCCGATGGCTGCGACACAGTTCGAGCCCTGCGACGCGCGTCGCGCCTTCGTCTGCTGCGATGAGCCTGCGATGAAGGCGCGCTTCCAAGTGTCTATGGTGGCGGACGCATCGCTCGTGGCCTTGTCCAACACCCCCGTGGTGGAGACTTCCCTGCGTCCGAAAAAAAACGCGCACCTCCGCAAGACGACTCGCACCGACAACGACCAAGAGAAACACTGGCAGTTCGAGGAGACGCCTGTGATGTCGACGTATCTCTTTGCGATGGCGGTCGGTGAGTTCGACTCGGTGGCGGAGACAACGGCCGACGGCGTGGCGGTTACCGTGTACACCCAGCCGGGCATGGGAGAGCGTGGGCGATTCGCGTTGAGCGTCGCTGTGCGCGCACTTGCGTTCTTCACCGAGCGCTTCGGCGTGCCGTATCCTCTCAAGAAGCTGGACATTGTTTCCGTGCCCAACTTCCCAAACGCGATGGAGAACTGGGGGCTCATCACGTTCGCCCCACACGCGCTGCTCGTGGACGAGGCGTTGTCCGGTGTGAGAATGAAGAACTATTGCGCGCGTGGCATTTGCCACGAGCTCGCCCACCAGTGGTTCGGCAATCTCATCACGATGGACTGGTGGACGGGTCTCTGGCTCAACGAAGGCTTCGCCGTGTATATGGAGAATGCGGCCGTCGATGCATTGTTCCCAGAGTGGGATGTGTGGGCCATGTTCACTCAGCATACGCAAGGCAAGGCTTTTGTGCACGACGCGATGGTGACGTCGCATCCGATCGAAGTTGAAGTGCACAACCCTCACGACATCTTCGAGATCTTTGACATCATCTCCTACTGCAAGGCGCCTGTGTCGTTCGCATGCTGGTCGAGTTCGTGGGCCACGAGGTCTTCTTCAAGGGCGTCCACGAGTACTTTACCCAGCACAGCTACGGAAACACGACGACCGAGGACCTCTGGATCTCGCTGGAGAGGGTCGCGGGATTTCCGATCGCGTCCATGGTGATTTCCTGGACCAAGCAGACGGGATTCCCGGTGATCACGGTCTCACGAGATGAAGATGGCTCACTCACACTGACGCAGAGACGGTTCTTCAGCAGCGCGGAGATGGACACAGTGGACACAACGCTGTGGGACATCCCGCTCACGCTCATCACGTCGGCGAACCTCCCCCGAACGCGGGCGCGTGGGTATCTGGGACGCCAAGGCACGTGCTGGCGACGACTCTCCAACGTCATTGGCCGCGAACCAAGCTGCTAGTCACCGCTTGGACGTTGTCACCTCGTCTGGGGGAGCGTGGGTCAAGCTCAATCCAGGTCAAGCCACCTTCTGCCTGGACTACTCGCCCGAGATGTGGAGGCAGCTGCAGACGCCCATCAGGTCAAAGACTCTCGACATCATTGATCGCCTCGGCCTCCTCACCAGTGCGTTCATGTTGGCGAAGGCCGGCGCGTTGCCAGTTGCACATGCCTTTGATTTCCTCGCCGCGTACGTCAAGGAGTCCGAGTACTGGGTCTGGAACGAGATCTCGTCCATCGTCACCAGGTACTCCATCGTCACCAGGTACTTGGACCTCTTCCATGGCGAAGCGTTTTCCCCGGACTTCCAACGCTTCGTTCGGGAGCTGTCCCGTGCGCCCATGGCGCAACTCACGTGGGACTCGTCAGACAACGGCGAGCGCAACGGCAACGCCGGAGGCTGGCGCTCGGCGACGATCACGACTCTCGGAGCAGCGGACGACACCCCGACGATTGAAGAAGCACGCAAGCGAGTCGACACGTACCTCTCTGGCGACCAGACAGCTCTCTCTGGCGACGTGCGCCGCGCAGCTTTGAAGATTTTCGCTGCGCATGCGCCAGTGGAGGACTCGCGATCCACAGTGGAACGACTACAAGCTCACCACGAGGCGGTCGAATTGCCTGACGAGAAATTGGACTTGTTGGTCGCCATGGGTCACGTCCCAGACCTTGAGGTGAAGCGCGAGCTGCTCGACAGGGCTCTGGCCGACGGAGAACTCAAGGGAGCCAGCCTCATAGGTCTGCTTCAAGGTATCACGGCAAGTCACGCGGGTGTGGAGGTCGCTTGGGGCTGTATCACAGCCACTAAACCCTACGACGCGATCGAGCAGAGCATGTCCGGTATCGAGCTCGGCACTCTCGTTGAGGACGTGGTCACTCCCATGCGGCTCGCCTCGCAGGCCGACGAGGTCGAAGCGTTCACGGCCTCCAGAGATGTCTCGGCCTACCAGCGGCGTCTGCGGACGGCGCTCGAGGCCGTCCGCGCGCGTAGTGTCGAGCTCAATCGCGACCGCGCGGCCATGGCTGCCTGGCTTCAGCCCACACGGAAGTAGCCTCTCGGGTTACACTCTGAAGGTTACACCTTTTGTGGACTGGCTATGGATGACAAGATGCACGTTCTCTGCCGAGTTCGAGTGCACATAACACGGCCATATATTCGACATCTGATGGTTAATGCACACATCCCACCATTGCTCCCACTTGCCCTCCCTCTTCCCTCCACCAGTCTCCAAAGCCGCCCTGCCCATGCAGCCGCTCGGTCTGCTCGCCATGCTGTCGGCGGTGGTCGCCTCGGTCGACGCCACGCGCGTCTGCGCCGAGCTCAAGTCGCCCGTGCTCTTCGACGGCGCCTCGCTCGACGGTCCCGTGGAGAACCTGACGCTCGCCGAGTGCCGCGAGTCCTGCGCCACGAGCGCGGCGCCCTGCGCGGGTTATTTGCTTGAGAAGTTCCCGTTCGGTATCACCGTGTGCTACAAGTTCGCTCTCGTGCAGCTGTCGACGGTCTGGTCGGTCTCTGGCGAGTCGCTCGCGGGCCGCTGCGACGCGCAGATCCCGACGGTGAACGGCGACTTTGCAGGCAACGACCTCGCGAACGCGCCGGCCACGTGCGCGATCGCGTACAGCTACACGTGCGAGCAGACCGCCAAGTGCAACGCGTACTCGTGGACCAACTACAACGGCGGCACGTGCTGGATGAAGACCGAGCGTCCGGAGGCTGTGGCGGTGCCGTTCGATGGGTCGGTCGTGTCCGGAAAAGTCTACCGGTGCTCGCCGTTCGTGAACGCCGACATGGAAGGCGAAGACTTCGCGTCGGTCGCTCGATCGGATTGGCGCGACTGCTGCGGCGTGTGCCGCCGCCGAGCGGGGTGCGTCTCGGCGACGTGGTCGGACTACAACGGAGGCACGTGCTGGCTCAAGAGAACCTACACCGGCTTCACCAAGAAGCCTGGCATGTATGGGTGTAGACAATTGCGATTATTTGTTGATATCTCATGCAGATGAAACAATGCAATACAGCATCATCGCTGGCTGTCATCTGGTTAGTAGATGGTAGCCGAGTACACGCCCGGGTTCGCGATGGGGCTGGACGCCTTGGTCTTGAGCCAGCAGGTTCCACCTTGGTAGTTAGACCACGAGAATGCCTGGCACGGTGAGTTTAGGCGGCACAGCCTGCAGCACTTGACCGCTGCCTTCGCCGGGAGGTTCTTGAAGTCCTGACCAGGATAGTCGACGTCCTTGTGCAACGGACCGCAGCGGTAGATCTCGCCCGAGCGGAAATACGGTGTTCCGTCGGCCCTTGTGGCGCGTTCTTCTTGACCTCAAACTTGGAGTATTTGAGGAAGCACGAGCCGCCCATCCATCTCGTCCACGTGTACGCGCCTGGTGAGCGTTCGGCTGAGATCGTTGCCAGGGTAATCCACGTTCTCCTCGATGGGCATGCACATCGTGGCGGCGGCCTCGCTCTTGGCCATCACGACGACGGAAGTGTACGGGACGTCCGAGCCAACGCGCTCACCATCGATCGTGGACTTGAGCATGCACACGTTGCTGCCGGAATAGACGGCAGCCTTGCACCCGGGCTCTCGGCGACAGGCATCGCAGCACCCGCCAGAGTACGTCTCCCTGACGGAGACATTCTTGAGGCTCTGGCCGATGATCTCGACGCCGTAACGCACGCCCCCGCATCGCAAATTGTCGATCCACGGCGCCTGCTCTCTGAAGATCGGGTAGTAACTCCAGCTTTCGATGCCGCACGTGCCGAACGTCGCGCCCTGGAAGCCTCGCTCCAAGTAGGCGTAGCCGCCTTCGCCCCAGTACGAACCCCACTGGTTTTTGATCTTCCAGTATTTCGTGCCGTCGCGCTCGCCGTAGCCAACGATCGTGACTTCGTGGTCGGCGTCGCCACTTGGGCAGTTCTCTTCATCGCCCATGAGCAAGCCGCCGTAGTAAAACTGCATGTACGGTAGCCCCGCGCGAAGTTGAGCCGATACTGGGCGGAGAGACACCACAGCTTCGAGGTCTTTGTGGTCAGGGTACTGGCTGGCGACGTACGACACGAGCCCGAGATCCACTTTGTCGCACGGGGCCTTGGGGTCGTCGTACCGCGTACACATGCGGCTTGGCTCGGTCCCATAGGGCGAGTACGGCACGCTGGCTTCCGTGCACGCCGAGCCGCCGTTGAGCCGAATGAGCCAGTCGTAGGCGATGAACGTCCAGCCGCCGTAGCAGTTGCCTTTGTTCGGCCCGCAGCCCATAATGTCCTGTTCGGACAGCACGGGGAGCGTCTTGGTGGGCGAGTTGACGCAGTAGCCGCCTTCCAGAGCGCCGACCGCCGCGAAGATCCAGCAGACGCCGCACGAGGCCTTGGTTCTTGATAGGCGACACACAGCCCGCTTGCTGCCAGTCCATTTCGGTTGGTACAGGCTTTGGTGTCGTCTGGCCGGGGCCTTGCTGCTGCCCTGGCGACCCGAGCAGCCTGGTCTTGGGCACAGCCAGCTCACTGGATAGAGACTGGTGCTGCATTAGCTCTCGATGGGCCGTGACGTTACCCTTCTTGACGAAGCTGCTGAACTCTTGCGGCGTCAGCAACGCGAACGGCGTCTGCAGCGAGAACCGCGTGAGCGGGTGCTTCTTCTGGAGCTTCTCGACGGTCTTCTGGTTGTCCAAGAACTTCTGCAGCTGGTCAGCAGACAGATCCGTACTACGCAGCGTTGAGATCGCAGCGCCAGGCGGAGGAGCGAGACCCATTTGCACAGCTTCTTGGCCCGCTGGACTCGACTTCCACGCGAGCAAGTCGCTCTGCAGCTTGGCGAGAGCGTCGGGTGACAGCTCACTACGGAGCTGGGAGTTTGCGCGAGGGCTTGAGTCAGTAAGCTGACGACGACCAGAAGCGACGCTAGCATCTTGGACGTAGGACGGTCGTGGTTAGGCCGTGGTGGTTAGGTCGGGAGGGTGGCTTGCTCCGGTCGAGGGAGATTGGAGAATGAGCTCACGCAAGAGAGACGCTCCATCATTAGTCGACAGCTAATGGTCCGTTTGGTGGCGTCTATTTGCGCGACGGCAATCACACGTGACGTTGAAGTTGACGCGATCCGGTCGCGAAGAAGGGATCCCGTTGTGTGGCTCCCGGACGCGACTAAAATTTTGACAGCGGCGAGGGCAGCCGGCCAATCGCACCAGATTTGCTATTTACGACACGTTGCTGTTATTTTGCACAGTGCACGGTAGATACAATTTAACTATATCTTGTAAAATGTATGGTACTCGCTGTGAAGATACCTTGTTTCGGAAATCTAGAAGATCTCGCGACGAGGTCTTGTCGCCAGATCTTGACTGACGCCAAATGGGTACACCGCTCGGGTGGCGGCAAGTCCGTTTACGGCTCGTTTCCCATCCGAGATCGTGCAGCAAGCCAACGAAGTTCGTCCTGGTCGTGCCGCATTCTCTTTATTTGCAAAATAAATAAATAGGTCTCTACGCAACTTACATCAAGGAACGGTAAATGAGGTGGATGCGGTGCATCACCTGGGCAGCAGTCGGTCTCGCCGAGGGCGCTCGCGCGATGCACTGACGACCGAGCTCGATCATCTGCTTCGAGACCGGATCGACCGTCTCGCTGAACTGCACGCTGAGCTTGCCCAGTGAGACCATCTGCAGGACCGTGACGTCCGGGATCTTCTTCATGCCTTCTCTCGGCTCCCGAACGTGCGAGTACGGCGACAAGTGCGTGTCCAGCTCAGCCAGCACGATGCCGAACGAGTAGATGTCGGCCTTCTCGTCGTACTTCCCGCCGACCAGGACCTCGGGTGCCATCCAGAGCGTCGATCCAACGCCCATCGTCATGGTGCTGTCGATACGTTGGCGCGCGACGCCAAAGTCCGTGAGCTTGGCGTTGTGGCGTCTGTCGAGCAGCACGTTGCGCGATTTGATGTCGCGATGCATCATCTTGGGCGTCAGCGAGTGCAAGTAGGCGACGGCGTGCGCGAGTTGCATGGCGATGCGGGTCTTCTGGGCGTCGAAGCCCTTGGGGCGATGCTCGACGCGCTCGTACCGATGGAGCAGCGACCGCAAGTCTCCTCCGTCCATGAACTCGCTCACGACGCAGAGATCGCTCAGCGAGTCCCAGGCCACGCCGATAAATTGGACGATATGCGGATGATCGAGCGTCGCCAACAACTTGACCTCGGCCAGCAGCCCTTCGATGTAGACGAGGTCGTGGCGGCGTTCCGGAAGGATGCGCTTGACCGCGACGACCTCGTCTTCGTACGAGCCGCGATAGACTTCGCCAAAGCCTCCTCGGCCAACCATCTCAAAGAGCACGATCTCGTTCAGCGGGATGCGAACGGCAGTGATCGTCTGGTCCACGCAGCCGCTCGCAAAGAGAACGTTGTCGGCACCAGCAGAAGACCCTTTCGAGAACCGTCGAGGAGCTACCGCTGTGGTCGTTGACGACCGCGCCGAGATGTCCGAGGCGGTCGTGGTCGTGGAGCCTCTGTGCTTTCCGAACAGTCTCACCTCGGGCAGTCGCCCGGCGTCGCTCGCGGGTGAGCCCATTCGCACATGGAGAACCAGCGACGGCGTCGGCGCGAACCGCGACTTGCGCCGTCGCACGCGGATGAGCACAAAGAAGAGCACGACGAAGAGCACGACGAAGAGCACGACGACTGCGCCGATGAGCAGTCCCGCGATCTTGCCCTGGTCCATGCCGTCGTTGTCTGTGGGCGCGCCCAGCTGCGACCGCGGCTCGGACGAGTCCGAGTCGTACTCACCGCCGCGGACGTGGTGTCGCGCGTGGGGGTGCACGTCGTCGGACGAGTCATATGAGTAGCTGCTCGTGGCATTGAGTCTTCCTTCCCCCTCTTCGGATGACGAGTGGTTTGACTAGAGAAAGGCATCACCGCGCGGTTAGTCTTGCGCAGGATGGATGATTAGGCAAGCGCGTCTAAAAAACGCACCATGGTGAATTCGCGACACGGCGTTTTCCCGACTGGCCGGACCATCCGCGCCATTTCTCAACCACTACATAGGTAACGGCGTCCAGCTCACGCTCGCCCTCTGGAAGGAACGAGGTACAGCTCGAGGCTGGACACTTCGCTGCCTTAGTGTATCCGCCACGAGTCGCCAGGTCTAACCAGCTGCTAACGGCCACTCCACTTCAAGGTAGAGACGGTTAGTCTATTCGCCACAGCAATGCGTCTAACCGAACACCTGGTTTTGGCATTTGAAGATCTGTTCGTTGAAAGTGGTCAGAACAATCCTGAACCCATGCGTTAACTCGTGACTAACCCAAGCTAATTCGACAGGCTAGTGTGCCTGTTGCTGAGCAATCGGCGTTGCTGTTCGACGATCCAGACGTGCCCGGCGCGTGGATACAGCGCACTCGGATTCGCGTCGCCGCCGGACAGTTCTCGCCACCTTAATGGTCGGCGTCCGAGCCGAAAAATCCAGGAGGCCGCGACACGCCGCTGCAATCCACCGGATTCGTTGAGACTCACGCACTGCAGGATGCCTTCTGGACCCACCACACTTCTCCCATGCACTGGAGCTGGTGTGTGGAAGCAGCAGTACCGTACCGGAACTTCCGGAGACCTTCCGACGGAAGGTCTCGCTAGTCGGGTAGGTTCAAATCGCATGGGAGCGAGCCTACGAAGCGTTGATTACGGCAAATAAAGTCGAAAACCGTTTTTGCTGAGCCCTTGACAGTTGCCCATCAAGCGTGCCGGTGAAAAAGGTAAGTACCAGCAGGGAGCGAGCAGCACCAGAACACAGAGAGAGATAGAGAGCACCACGGTCTCGGGTTGGAAGAGCTTTACAAAATTGGATCGTTACGCTTAGGACAAACTAGACTGAACGGCTCACAGCGACACACAGCTCCGCCAGACTGTGTGGACGCGATGGAGCACCTCTCCTGTTGTCGGTCGGTCCTTGGGGTCCACGGCGACACAGTCTCGTCCGAGAGCCACGAGTTCCGGATCGGCCGTGCTCGTGAACTCGACCGTGAGTCGACCCATCGTGACCATCTGGAGGATGGCTGTGTCGGGAATCTTGCGGCCAGTGCCAGGCTCAGTGGCGTGCGAGTACGGGAGCAGGTGCGTGTCCAGCTCCGACAAGATGACGCCGAAGGAAAAGACGTCGGCCTTGACGTCGTATCGTTCACCCATCATGACCTCGGGCGCCATCCACAGCGACGAGCCAACGCCCGCGGTCATCGTCGCGTCGATGCTCTCGCGGGAAACGCCAAAGTCGGTGACCTTGGCGTCGTAGTCGTGGTTCAGCAGGATGTTCTTAGACTTGAGGTCGCGGTGGAGGATCACCGGCTGCATTGAGTGCAAGTAGGTCATGGCGTGGGCCACGTGGAGCGCAATCTTGATCTTGTCGTGGTCAAAGCCGTGGAGACGACGCTCACTCGTCTCCCAGCGGCTCAGAACGGAGCGAAGATCACCGCCTTCCATGAACTCGATCACCACGCACACTTCCGAGAGCGAATCCCACGCCACGCCAATGAACTTGACGATGCGTTCGTGCTCGAGCGAGCCCATCATCTTGGCTTCGGACAGGAACGCGTCGATCTGGCGCATGTCCTTGCGGCGCTCGGGCAGCAGACGCTTGATTGCAACCGGCTCGCCTTTGTACGTGCCGCGGTAGACCTCACCGAAGCCACCTCGGCTCAGTAGCTCGCCGAGCTGAAGCTTCTCCATCGGGATCCGCACAGCCTGGATCTCTGCCTGGTCTGCGATTGACGAGGCGCTGTGGGTGAGCTGCGGGTGTGACCGCACCTTGAGATCCTCGGTGTTGGGCAAGTGGCTGTAGTTCGTGGTCGTGTCGTTGCGTGTCGTTGGCAGCGTCGTGTCGTTCGGCGTCTCGAGGGACTTTTCGCGCGCGGTTTGTTTCGAGCGACGCTTGCGCACGACAAACATGACAATCGCGATGACGGCCAAGCACGCGATCACACCGACGGAGATCGCCACGGCGCTTCCCGAGCCGCCGGGCTTGTCGCCCGAGGCGTTCTTGGTGCTCGCATCGTTCGACGAGCCGCTGGCTGCGCTTTCCTTCGTGCCCGGCGGTGGCGACGACGACGCGGGCACTGCAGACGGCGGCGGCGTGGACAGCATCGGCACGTAGATTTTCTCGATGAGCGGCGGCGTGGGCGTCGGCGTGGCCTTGGACTTCTTGTCGTCGCCGTGCTGGTCGTCGTCGTCGTCGTCCTTGCTGTCCTCGTCCTCCTTTTTGTTATTGTCCATGACCTTGTTGACGATGTCGCGGAACCTGTCGCCCGGTGCGCTGGCGTTCACGGCCTGGGGGATGGAGAAATGATCAGCGTTAGACACTCAGTGACGCCGCTGAACTCATGCTGAAGCCCGTACCGACACGGCGCCGTTGAGGTCGACCATCGCGGACGAAGGGAAGGGGGAAAACAGAGAGAGCTGATGACGCTGATCACTTAGCCGCTTGGGCCAGCAGGAGATCGAGAGTGGTCGCCGGCCGGCTCGCGCAAGAGGAGACTGGCCACTGAGGCGCCGCCTGGGACGTGCCGCCGGCTGGCGACGGCCATTGTGGTCCTGCGTGCCGCTGATCCTGAACGAGATCGACGATCTGTCGACCGTGGACAGACTCGGTCACCAGGTCTGCCCCAATGACCGCTGTTGCACAGAGAGCCAGTTGCACGCACGGAACCTGCGACATGGTACCGTTCCCGAAAATAGTTCCAGGGAATTCGGATAGTAGTTCCAGAATATCAGGCCCCAACAGGGTGTGTTCCTGTACTAGAACCTGGAACAGACGACCTGGAACTTGCCAGTTGTATCACGGCAAGAGCGAGAGCGATCTCCGCTGCTCGGCAGCGGAGCTCCCAGCGAGCGATCTTCCAGGGTCCACTTCGTCGAGCGAGCCGCCTTTACCATTTTAATTTACATGGCTCCTTCCATCTACACTCTTGTCACACGAGCCCGCCGCTGCGCCAGATCGTGTGCAGTTTGTGTAGCACCTCGGCAGCCGACGGACGAGCGCGAGGATCCAACTCCAGACACGCGTGGGCGAGCGCGACGACCTGCGGATGGGCGTCGTCGGAGAAGCCTACGCGGAGCTGGCCCTGCGACACCATCTGCATGAGGATCATGTCGGGCGTCTTGCGGTCCGAGCCGGTCTCCTTGAACTGCGAGTACGGGATCAGGTGCGTGTCGAGCTCCGATAACACGACGCCGAACGAGAACATGTCGGCCTTCTCGTCGTAGCGCTCGCCCAGCATGACCTCGGGCGCCATCCACAGCGACGAGCCGACGCCGGCGGTCATGGTGATGTCTCGCCGCTCACGAGACACGCCAAAGTCGATGAGCTTGGCGTTGTACTCGGCCGTGAGCAGGATGTTGCGCGACTTGAGATCGCGGTGGATCACGACCGGGTGGAGGCTGTGCAAGTACGTCAACGCGTGGGCGATCTGAACCGCGATGCTGAGCTTGTTGTCGTCGAACCCGTGCGTTTCGTTGCGTTGCTCGAACTCACCGAGCAGCTGCCGCAGGTCTCCGCCCCACATGAACTCGGTCACCATGCACAAGTCCGAGAGCGAGTCCCAGGCGACGCCAATGAACCGCACGATGCAGTCGTGCTCGAGCGAGGCCGTGAGCTTGATCTCTTCCAGAAAGCCGTGGATATGCGTTAGAACTCGACGTCGCGCCGGCAGGATCTTCTTGATCGCGACGTGCTGGTCGTTGTACGTGCCCTGGAACACTTCGCCATACGCGCCCTGGCTCAGCAGCTGACCGAACTTGATCTTCTCGAGCGGGATGCGGATCGCCGTGATGGCTGGGTCACTCCACGGCCCAGAGTCCGAGGGCTGCGTCCTGGGCGTCGTCGTCATGGTCTCGTACTGGCCATCTTTCGAAACGGTGCCACGGCCCTGCGTTCGTTGGCGTCGTCGGCACCACAGAACCAGCAGCACGAGCAAGACGACCACGGCGAGCCCACCGACGACCGAGCCAACGATCTCTCCTGTGTTAGTACCCGACGACTTGGTCGCTACCGACGTTGGTGTTGGCGTTGGCGTTGGCGTTGGCGTCGGCATCGACGTGACGTTCGGCGCCGTCGTGCACACGGCCAGCACCTGGTTCACGTTGGCCTGGTTGAGCACGGTGAGCGTGCCGGCCGTGCAGTTCTCGTTGGCGTTGTTGCGGAAGAGTCGGTAGAGGTCCGTGCACTGCACCGTCGAGCAGAGCAGTTTTCGATCGGCCTCCGTCGCCGGCTGCGTGATGCCCAGCGTCGTCTCGATGCCTGAGGCGCTACTGCACTCGCCGAAGCCCAACTCGAAGGCCGTGATGAGGTCCTGTGGGCACATGGCGCGGCTGCCGCTGGAGGAGGCGTCGCCGCTGGCACTCATGGAGGCGGTATTGCTGGAATATGGGTCGTTGGCGTTGGCGTTGGCGCCGTGGGATGGCTTCGCGGGATGATGGAAGGGAAGGTTCCAACGCCGATCTGCTTGAACTTGGTGTGGTGTCACCGGCTCCTCGACCCACAGCCTGTGGACCTGAGACCTTCTGTTGGCGTTGGTGTCCCACGGCTTGATCTACTGAATTAAAAAGCGTTGGAGGCGTCAACTCATGTGGATTAAGTGTCGGATCGTTCCAAAATGAAGCCCACTATTGATGCTATTTGAGTGGGTTGGCGGGAAGCTCAAAATTTGGCCGCTGTGGAAGTCCTGACCTTACAATTGCACACGCTTCCTCGCCTGTTAGTTCACTTTCTCGCCCACTACGAAGCTATCCTCTGTGGAGTCTGGATCCGCGCTCTTACGACCCATGGCCAGAGAGCGATTTCCTCGAACGAGTGCAGATCAAACATTCCATTTTCTCTGTCTCCTCGAGCGTGACAGGCTTAATTTCACGCCACTATGGTGTGCTCCGAGCACGTAGCAAGTCGTCCCTCTTCGATTCCCTTGACGTCGTGGATGTGTGAGATTCTGTGTAGATTTTTTTTTTTAAAAATCTTCAGAAATGGAGACATGGCACGCAATAGCCAGGACACTCTCGCTCTGCTTGATGTTGATCCTCGCGCGGTGTTTCTTTGCCAAGGACTGCCGCTGGTGCAGCCAGATCGCCAAGATCTAATTAGTAATATGGCTCCAGGACGAGAGGAGTTGATGTGAAAGCGACAGTTGGAGCTCATTCTCCAAAAGGATGTCCGCCATCATGCTAGTCATCAAGCTCTCAGCACTGTAGAAGCTGCCAGCTGCAGCCGTGAGAACTGCAAGAGAAGCGTCGGCGCCGAGTTTCAGCCAGTGATGCGTCACTCCCATTGTGACAATCTTGCTCCCAGAGTCGGATGGGCTTACATCACCAACCAAGAGAGCGAGCTACTCAACATCCTTCGTCGTCGTGGATGAATTGTGGATGCGCTTGTGGATCTTTGGGCGAGAGACAGTGATCAAGCCGTTGACGAGACCGCAGATGACCTTGGCGAGCCTTCCTTTCCTTTTTTTTGGCGAATACTACTTAGTTGACCAAGGCGACTCCGTTCAAATCAAGTAAGACGTGCCCTGAGCGTCTTGTGCTGGGCTCTTTGTGCGTGGCCGAGGCCATAGGCGAAGTCGTCCCCTCGTGGATAAGACTATCGTAACATAAGTGGGTGTCAGTAAATGCACAGAACCTTTTCGTTTTGACTTCATGCGAAGGGTCCATCGCTGTGGGAGGGCAGTTCATTGGAGTACAATGTGGGATGTACTTATCGTGCTATGATGAAATCGTGCTGGTGCTGGTGGAAGATTCCTTGTAAACCGTAGTGCTTTCCCGCTCTATCCAATAGAAAATGCATTCCTCCGTACGGAATCCAGATGCAGACCGCAACCAAATAGCACACATACACAGGCACCCCTCTTCCTAAACAGACTTCTTCGTCTGTAGGGTTTGGTCCGTACCAAAGAACCAACGCAGACCCGATTGCAGTGATTGCAATGGCAAAAACTCGCAATCTGTAACGTCCTTCGGGTCTTCCGGCATTCCCACCAACACATGGATATCCCCTTCAGCTGTGTTGAAGTTCTTGCCAAAATAGTCATCATGATTGAGCTTCCGTGTCTCCACCAGCAGCAATTGCTCTTGTATAAGAGCTTTGATTCGATCTGGAACTTCTCTCCGCTTGAGCGCCTTGTAATCATCGCCATTCGAATTCAGCCATACGCCCCCAACGCCTCCATCTCTCGCGAGATAAAGCTTCAGCAGCGGCGCGTCGAATCGAGCCAGGTTGGAGTTCCTTGCCTTGATCTTCTCCTTCAGATGATCGACTGTTTCGGTTATGCCAATGTCCACACCAAAGACACGTCCCGCTCCAGGTACAGCGCAGAAGATGGTGACCATGTTGCTTCTCGTGGAAAGTTCGACAATGAGAGAAAAGCGTGCGCACAATTCACTGTGCAATTCATTTTGTGAGCAATCTCGACTTTGTTTAACTACATATATAGACGTGCGATTGTACTCGTGTTCTGTAGAAATTCTCTCGGAGGATATCGCTGCGAAAGATCTCGACCACGCGTTCGATGCCGACGACCAGCGTTGATCGTCGACTCGGCACTGGAGGCTGTGCGGATTCCGTTTGATATGGTCAAGTTTATCGGGGTCGCGTGGAACGTTCCTGCACATCTCTGCATGGTGGCTGAGTTCATGGGAGGAGGTGACTTGCGAACGCTGCTGGCAGGTTGTACTACTGGATCTGATCGAATGAGCTCGAATGTGCTGCTGTGGGACCCCCATCACGGATGACAAGCTCAGCCAATCGGTCAAGTCTTTTCGCTGTCTGCTTCTGAGCGCAGCTAAGTTGAGCGGAAGTCGAATCATTTTTCTTTTCTTCTAGCTAGTCAGTAGCTGCAGTGCGCCAAGTGCGTGGTGAGACCATCCCACTACTATAAGTACCCAGAATGCACAAGAAGTCGATTCCCTTCAATGAAGAACCGCTCGCAGCTGGTTTGCAGGATCTCAGGTCTTCGTTGGCAATTTTCAACTCGCCACGCTGTTGGAGATCGGAGATGCAGATATGTACTGTCTATGTGCAAGTAGACAGCCTTTCTCGCCTCACTTGGCGTTGCTAGTCTTCTCGATTCTCGTGGGCTGCATCTATTATAATACGTTACGGGCTCGAGCCAGCGTGTGCATCCAGCGTGTCACGCGTCCGCCCACCGCTCGCAATCGCTTCCCGCTCGCCGCGACAGCAGTTGAGAACTTGGCGTCTCTTTACCATGACGGACTGCACGCAGACTTGGAACGACAATCTCATCGCGTGCGCCAACGCCACGGGACTCACGGTGCCAACAGCGCCGACCGACGACAACTACAACGACCGACGACAACTACAACGACCGTCTCAAGATCTGCGCCAACGAGAAATGCCAGAACCTCTTCACCGTCTTCCGCGCGCTCATCGCGACGAAATGCCAGCTCGCGTTGGAACAGGTCGCCATGTACCCCAACGGCATGTGGACGAGCGAGTACTGTCCCGTCACGGAGGCGCCAAAGACGCTTGTTCCAGCTGTCACGCGTGCGCCAACGACGGCTCCACCAGTGACGACTGCGCCTCCGGTTTCGACGCCGGTGCCGACGACCGAGTCAGCCGAGACCTCGTCGTCGTCGCATACAACGACCATCGCAGCAGCCGCCGGAGGAGCAGTCGTCGTCGTGGTTCTCCTGGTCCTGTTCTGTGTCTTCCGTGTGCGACAGAACCGCAAGCACAAGTTGGAGACTCACTCAGAGGATGCCGCAGCGAAAGATCTCGACCACGCGTTCGCGTACTCGACTACGCTGACGGCCAGCAGCGACGGCGCTCTGCCCAAAGCCGCCCCATTGGTCGACGACTCAGCACTCGAGGCTGTGCGCATTCCATTTGATATGGTCCACACAGGAGAAGTGATCGGCCAGGGTGGCTATGGCGAGGTCGTGGGCGGCACGTACAACGGCCAGAAGGTCGCCGTCAAGAGACTGGTCGCAGCCAAGCGCAAAGATCCATCCAACATCCGCAGCTTCTTCAGCGAAATCCAGCTCACGTCCACACTCGACCACGACTGCATCGTCAAGTTTATCGGCGTTGCGTGGAACGTTCCAGCC
The DNA here is from genome assembly GCA_023335855.1 of Pythium scleroteichum. Classification (NCBI taxonomy): domain Eukaryota; phylum Oomycota; class Peronosporomycetes; order Pythiales; family Pythiaceae; genus Pythium; species Pythium scleroteichum. The sequence continues at coordinate 17,506 of JAADVR010000200.1, forward strand.
GATCTCTGCATGGTGTCGGAGTTCATGGAAGGCGGGGACTTGCGATCGCTGCTGGCAGGCTATGCGAGCATCGGCCACCCCAACGGCCACGACAACGACAAGCTGCGGATCGCCATTCAGGTCGCCCATGGATTGACGTATCTCCACTCGCTGCAGCCGCCACTCGTCCACCGTGACCTCAAGTCGCGGAACATTCTACTCACAGCGGGCCACGACGCCAAGCTCATCGACTTTGGCGTGTCTCGCGAGCGCGAGGACTCCACGATGACCGCTGGCGTCGGCACCTCGCTGTGGATGGCTCCCGAAGTGATGCTCGGGCAGCGGTACGACGAAAAGGCCGACGTGTACTCGTTCGGCGTCGTTCTGTCGGAGCTCGACACGCACAAGCTGCCGTACGACCACTCACGAGACTCGGGGACGAACAGGAAGATGACCGACATGGTGATCATGCAGTTGGTATCGCAGAGCAAGCTTCGCCCGCGGTTCACGACGCAGGCAGATCTCGAGATCGTCGCTCTGGCCAATGATTGTCTACAGTTGGATCCTGCACGGAGACCGAAGGCGTCCGAAGTGCTCTACCACCTCCACAAGAGCCGCCATAGCGGGAAACTGCTGTGAGATTTCACAATGAGATACGAAGAAAAATCACACGAAACGATACCTTCGAAGTTCCTGGTTTCTGACTTGGAATTCTAGTCAAGCCACGCGTCGCCATCACCGCACTGGGTTCGCATGGGTGCACAACGAAGTGGTACCGGATATGTGAATCTAGATGCACCACGATATGTCCTGAAAGCAGGACCTTTCACTGGTGACAGTGACAGCTTTCGTTCTGCTTACGTTCTGGAGTCTGACTCAAAACAATTGCATGAATTATTCGATTCAGATTGACAAGGTATGTAAAACCACAGTTACGTTTGACTCGTTCGGCATTAAATATTGCATCATTTTATCTTTTATATCCTTTTTAAAAGGGATTTAAAAGACTGATCTTCAGCGTCCCGCGATCTTCATAAATAATAAAAAAAATCATAAGTACGCTCGCGCCGTCGCGTCGTCGCTGCTCACGCGCCACGTGCGGCGGTCGTCCCAGTCGTAGTGCTCTTCGCAGATGTCGTACATGTACTCGCTGTTGGTCTCGGCCGTGTTCCCACGCCCGCGTCTGCGGCGTACTTCCATCACGATCCCAACAACCGAAATTACGACGATGGCCACGATACCAACCACCAAGAGACCTACGAGCACGCCGCTCGCGCCGTCGCTTGTCGTCGATTCCGACGACGCGATCGACGAGCCACTGCGAGACGGATTCGTCGGCACGCTCGGCTGGCGGCTCGCTGGTGGTGACGTCGACAAGAAGAGACCAACTTCCGGCACTGGTGTTGGCGCCGCACTTGGCGTGGTAACGTGGTCGGATGTCAAGTTTGTCGGCACAAAGCTTTGTGGCTGAGGTGTTGGTGTTGGTGTTGGCGTCCGCGTTGTCGGAGTTGGTTTCTTCGTGGTCCGTACAGGAGACGGCGTCTTCTCCTCACTGGCAGCCGGTGTTGGTGTTGGCGTGGTAGCATTTAGTATCCACCCGCCGTTTGCTTCGTCCCCAGCCATCGACGGACTCGGCTCGCGCGTCTCTGTCGGCAGCGTGCTCGTATCGACCGCCGCCGTCGCCATCGTTCGACTCGCTCGGGATAATCAAGTGTGATGGTCCTCTGGGCCTTCTCCCCAGCCAAAGATCCGCCCATCTCATGCGTTCATCGAGCAGCCGCTGGACTCCGCGTCGTCTAGTTGAACCCGGGATATCACGTGCGACGAGAATCCGCGGCCGCCCAATGGGAACCCTCACTTTTGGGTGTCGCCCGAAGTGAACCCACGCTCCCAGAAAATTCGTGGCGACCCGTCCACTTCAAGCGAGAGGAGCAGATCAGGTGACGCAACTGGAAGTAGAGCCGACCGCCTAGAATACCTACGTTCTTTTTCGAACAAGTGAGGCGGCCTTCTCCTCGTACACCACTCACAGGAATCACCGAAGCCGATGAGTTTCGCTCGAGATCTCGATGCACGACCGCGGGGTTGCAGGCTGTGGAGCTACAGATGAGCTCGTGGGCCATCAGAACGGAGATCGGTAGCTTCTCGCGATCGTACCCGTTCGTGTCCGTTTCTTCATCCTACTCTCCACCCTCTATAAACCCTAAGCTCAGATCTGACAGCGATCCCCATCCAACCCCAACGACTCGCGCAATGTGTGCGTGACCGAACGTGGTTGAGAGTTTGATTTCTTTGAAAAGGCGGACGTTGTTTGTGGCCGAGACACAAGTTCAATTGGACGAGGACCCGAGACTCGAGACACTCCCAAGCACCGACATTGTAGAATCAATCGGCCAGGTGGGTCATAGGTGTTATTCGGCAATAACTCGATGGGGTGCATGCGGTGACTCTCGTACAGGGACACGTACGGACACCATCGCATCGATTACGCCATCGAACCCGAATGCTCGGTGGCGGAAAATGAAGTTTTGCACAACAACACGTTTTTACGGATACAATTTTTACAGCATATCAAGTTTCAGGATTGCAAAGCACTGACAGCATCATTTTCTATTGATTAAATTTTGCGATTATCGAATTGCTCAAAATTGTATTCATTGGATGCACTGGCTGCTGTGTGAATGGTGTTCGGTGAGTTATCCACCTCGGGGCAACGAAGCTTGTCGCCATTTCCCTCTTTCTGTTGCGTCGGCCATTATTTGTGGCGGTCCCCTCACTTGATGAGGTGTTTTTGGGCTGGCTGTTCCAGAACTCCAAGCGAAATGCTTTTCAAAACTAATTTCGAAAGCCAGTCTTTCTTCGCCAGAGTGCCCCGCGCAACATCCCAAGCTCTCTTCAACACTGAACGTCCGGGTGTAGGTCTTGATTGCAGTCAAATGAGCGGCCGTGAAGAGTGGCAACCATTACTCAACGTCAAGATTCCGTTTCCGGTAATATGCTCTGGAAGTAGAGCCGACCTTGAACGTTCTTTGGGAGATTTGATCGGAGCTTGCCCGTATCGGGATCCTGTTTCGTGGGACTTCATCTCGCGCGACACAAGCGGTATTGAAACAACCACCGAGCACTCTTCTGCGTCGTGGCTCGCGTAGACGGCGCCACTGGCCCATGCGACAAAGCCGATGTCACGGAATCAGACTCACAACACGACCGGAATGCCCTGCCAGATCTTGTGAAGCTCGTACAAAACTTGCGCTGACGTCGGACGCTCGGTCGGGTCCCGCGACAGACACTTGCGAGCGAGATCCACGACGCCCGGGTTCGCCAAATTCGAAAATCGAGCAGTAAGTTTGCCTTGCGCCACGAGCTGCAGCACGGCCATCTCGGGCATTTTACGATCTGAGTTGGTCTCCTTTGCGTGCGCATACGGCAACTCGTGCGTGTCGAGCTCCGACAACACGACGGCAAACGAAAACACGTCGGCCTTCTCGTTGTACCGTTCGCCTAGCATGACCTCAGGCGACATCCACAGGGACGATCCAACACCAGCGGTCATCGTCAAGTCTTGGCGCTCGCAGGATACTCCGAAGTCGATCAGTTTCGCGTCTCCGTGCTCACTGAGCAGGATATTTCTCGACTTGAGATCGCGATGTACGACCACAGGCTGCAAGCTGTGGAGATAGGTAAGCGCATGCGCGACTTGGACGGCGATCTGGAGCTTCTCGCTGTCGTATCCGCTCGCGTGGCCGTTGGCTGCGTGCTCATTCAGCAGATTTCGCAAGTCTCCCCCCGCCAAAAACTCGGTCACCATGCTCAGATCAGACAGAGATCCCCAGGCGACGCCGATGAATCGAACGATGTGCGCGTGATCGAGCGAGGCCGTCAGCTTGACTTCGTCGAAGAAAGTGCGGATGTTGTTCATCTCCTTGCGTCGCACGGGCAGCAGCCGCTTCACTGCGACGGGTTCGCCCTTGTACGTGCCTCGCAGCACTTCGCCAAAGCCGCCTTGGCTGACAACGCGGTCGATCGCGATGCTCTCGAGAGGTATCCGCATCGCTGTGATGGCCGGATCGCTCCACGGGCCGCTACCTTGTGCCTCCGATATTCGTATGCCCATGAACGAGCGAGCGGGCGTCTTCATCATCGCGATGTCACTCTGTGCGGCTCGCTTCTTCTTCGTGACCAAGTACGCCCAGCTCACCGCAAACAGCAGCACGGCGAACACCATACCCCCGAGCCCCGCCAGCAACAAATGCAGCACATTTGCCGTGGACGCGTTTCCAGGGCTCGCTGATGGAGACGACGTCGACGTCGCGGTTGGGCAAACGTACGACTGCAGATACCCAAGCGTCGAGTTCGTAAGTGAGACCGTCGCGTCATCTGTGCCGTTGCACCCCACGAGCGCTGTCTTGTTCGCGGCCTTGGCGCGGGAGAACAAGTCGGTGCACTGCGTGAGGCTGCAGACGAACTCGCGCTGCATGGTCGACGTGGGCAACGCCACGAGGTCGATCGAGCGCAGCCCCGAGCGGTCGAGACAGTTGAGCGCCGCGCTCTCGAGCCGCTCGTACTGCGTCGAGTCGCAGCCGCCGGCCGCCGCGAGCAGCAAGCGCATGGCGCCAGAGAGAGAGAGAGATCGCGAGTATCCTCGTGGCGCGCGGCGGGCGCTGACTCTTCAGTAGAAGCAACTCTGTCTTCTCGATTATGGGCGCTAGTCAGCGAGAACGAAACACCTGCCGTTTAGATAAACGGTTACCAAGCAATTGACAGCATAAATTGGATTTCACAATCGAATAAAATCGTATGGTGTAAATTGATGCATCAGTTTGAAAATTATATGGATTGTGGCGCTAATAGAGTGCGTGGGACACTGGATGACAGCTGGGAGCACTATCCACGCCAGCCACTCGCATTGGCTTGGGTCGGACTGGACCCTCCAAAGAGATCCATTGATGTATAGAAGCTCGCTCGATGAGGTGTCCGTACACCAGGTTTCACACATGAGACCCAGTAGTTGCTGGCCATTAGGTCTCTTCATCGGTCTCCATGATAGTACTAATCCCGTGAGTAAGTCTTCCAGCCCAGCATGCATAATATCGTTTAGTCTACAGGCACACCTGGCCCTGGCTGTTGAGCTTGGCCCACATGGGTCTCGGCGAGAAGTGGTCGTAGCTGTCTCTCGGCGTGCTCGGCAGCGCGTCAGTCGCAGCCGGCTGGGACGACGCGAACACCGCGACCGAGTCGCGCGGCTCGAGCTCATGTTCTCGATTCCGCTTCTGGTCAAAGTAGAAGGCGACGAAGCCGACGATCGCGACGATCGCGACGCCGCACGCGATCACGACGAGCAGCAAGTTGACGTCCAGGGTTTCGTGCTGGCTGGCCGAGGAGCCAGCGTTCGCTGATGGCGACGGCGGAGATGCCGCGGCGTTCGGGACCGACGGAGAGGATGTCAGTAAGAGCGAGGCTGGTGCGGCAGTCGACGGTGTCGTGGCTGGGGGTGTCGACGGGGAAGTAGGCCCCGCAGCTGTGGGCTGCGTGACCGTCGAGGCGTCTAGGCTGTCGGCATCAGCTGCAACAAGTAAGCCATCTGAGCTGCCATTCGAAGATGATAGAGGTGTCTTTGTGGTTGGCGTGGCCTTCGGCACAGTCGTTGAGGGCGTGGGCGTCCTGGTGGACGGTGTTGGCGTTGGTTTCTGTGTGTTCGTGTCCTCAGAACACTCGTTTGTGATCGGGTTGATGATGTCTCTGTATAATCGAACCCCGCCGGCCGTGGACACGATGCACTCGCTCGGAACCGCCTTCTCCATGGCCTTGAGAAAGCTCGCACATCTGGAACTAGCGCAGAACTCGGCGATCGCTTTGGCTGTGGGCTTGGCCGTCGCGTTCGCGAACGAATAGCCAGTCTCTTTGGAGCATTTGACACCGAAATACCCTCGCGCCGCCGTGTCGAGCGCGTCTCCGCATTCGGTTAGCGTCCCCATGCTTCGCTGAATCGAAAAATGCCCAAAGGATCTTCTTCCTGGATCCACGTCGATGTTAGTTGGATACACTGGACAGTTGGATCGAACCCAAAGTGTGTGGCTTCACGGGTATCGAGCCAATCGCTGCGCCTGGTGTAGGTTCACAGTAAAAGACCCCACGCCCGGCCGTTGCACGTATCAGTCCCGACCACGATCTCACAAGATCAGCCTCACTGAAGTGGATGCATCTCCACCTGTCCATTCGTTAAATACTTATAACTAGACGAACGCCACGTAACTTCCCATCACTTGATTCACGCGCTGCAACGACTCGGCGGCAGACGGCCGTTCGCGGGGATCCAATGACACACACTGGCGGCCGAGCGCGACCATGTCGGCGTCCGCGCCGTCGCTGAACGCCACACTGAGCTTCCCCAACGCCACGAGCCGCAAAATGGCCGGGAGAGGAAGCCGCCGCGCGTCCGATTCGGGATGCAACGCGTCGGCGTACGGTAACCGGTGCGTGTCGATCTCGGAGAGCATCACGCCAAACGAAAACACGTCGGCTTTCTCGTCGTACCGCTCGCCTACCATCACCTCGGGTGCCATCCACAGCGACGTGCCGACATCGGCGGTCATCGTGTTGTTGCTACGCTCTCGAGAGACGCCAAAGTCGGTCACGAGAGCGTCCAGCTCGCTTGTGAGAAGCACGTTCCGTGATTTGAGGTCGCGATGCAGCACGACGGGACTGAGCGAGTGGAGATAGTGCAGAGCTTCGGCGACGTGGAGCGCGATCTTGACTTTCTCAAAGCTGAAGCCGACTAACCGCTTGTCCTTCTCGTACGTCTGCAGCAAACTGCGCAGGTCTCCGCCGTTGGCGAACTCGGAGACCACCCACGGATCCTGGTCCACGTCGTCCCAAGCCACGCCGACTAGCCGTACAATCCGCTCGTGGTGGAGATAGGCCATGAGTTTGGCCTCGCCCAAGAACTGGGCCACGTCTTTGGTGATCCTCCGGCGCTCGGGAAGAAGCTTCTTGATCGCCACAGCGAGCTTCCCGTCGAATCGACCGCGGTAGACCTCGCCGTACCCGCCTTGGTTGATCATCTTGTCGATCTTGATTTGTGTGATCGGTATCCGAAGCATCATGAGCGGCGGGTCTTTCAGTGGCGATTCGGTGTTGCCCGCGACGAAGCTGCCTGAGCCCATTGCTTCGTCGTACGAGCCCATGCTCGGCTTCGAACTGCGCACCGTGGATGCGCGAGACTGCTCGGAGCCTACTTTCGACGCCACGGCAACAGTGGTGAAGTCGGCGTACTCACGGCGTGACTCGAACTCGTCGGTCTCGTCGCCTGGGCCGACAGAGATGCCATCGGAACGGAAATGGTTGCCGTCGTCGTACTTGTTCATGGAGCTCGAGCGCCCACGCTTGACTCGCACAGCAATAAACGCAGAGAGCAAGCCGCACACGATCGCTCCAAGAATCATCGCGACGATCGGCCCAACGCCGAGCCCACCGCCAGAGTCGCTCGAGCTTCGCATGGACACATTCTGTCCACTGCCATCGCTGCCGTCGTGAGACGACGGACCAGCCGTCGCTGTGCCTTCTGCCTTGACAGCGCCGTTCGAGCCTGCCTCAAAGCCGCACGTCCAGTTGATCGGGTCGAGCAAGTCCTTGTAGAGATAGAGCTCTTCCTGCTGCGTCGCGAGCTGACACTCGCTCGGCGCGACGCTCTTGATCGCAGCCACGACACTGCGACAGGCCTCGATGCCGCACATGCTGCGGATCTGCTTGTCGCTCGGCCGCGCCGTGACCACGAAGAACGAAAAGCCCGACGTGTCGGCGCAGTCGGTGGCTGCTTGCTCGCCGAAGGTCACGCGCGAGAGCGCATCGGCGTCGCAGCGCGCCGTGAGCCGCCGCATTTGCCAACTGCGACCGAAGAGCCACTTTTCCGTCGCGTTGCAGCGGATGGGGGAGCGCAAAGCGCAAGTTCCCGCGCCGTTCGCCCTGCGGCAACTGACCAGAGGAGAAAGTCAGCAGCTGGAACGAGTGATTGTGACAACATCAGGTGAGCTTGATTCTATTTAGTCAAAACATGGTATCAAGAGACTGTGTGCTCGAGCCAGACACACCCTCACTCTTGTGATCTGGAGCTGACTCGACGTCGCACATGTCGCAGATTTACTGAGGTTGGTGGATAACTCGCCGGTCGTCGCCTTACCCAGACACAGTAGGCACCGGACGTCTGCGGATTTGGCGGAGCGCGACTTGTGGCCGCGGAGGCTCGCAGTTATCATTACCCACGACGGCCATCTTCTACGGATGACCAGGGTGGTGCGAGGAGGACGTTCTTGCCCGCTGGATTCTCGCAGCGCTCGCGCTTCTACTTGTGGACAAGCTCGCTGTGGTCTCCGAATACAGCAGAAGAACGATCCACGGCCTCCATCTTCGTATTGTGAGAGAGTAGAAGTGGAAGTTCCGTGGAGAAGACGATGTTCATGGATTATCGTGGGACAGAATCTGCGAACATAATCAACATCGCACTCGAGCAGCTGTTTGATCTTCTTAAGGCGGAATGCACCATGTCCTCCCGCCCGAGTCCACCGTCGCCTCGGCTGTTAACGTTAGTGCAGGCTTGCTGCCTGAGAACGGGAAAGGGCGCAGGCGAGCTCAAGCCAGTGTCGCTCCCCAGCTCAAACGCTAACTGTGGCAGCAACATGACCGATGCAAACTGGACATCCAGACGACACCGACGGACATAACTCGCCCGTGCTCACTCCCATGATGAAGTGAGCGTTCTGGAACGCGCCACCACTGTTTGAGATTGGCAAACTGCTTTGAATCACGTCTTGGAAAGGGTGCGTGCAGCGATCCATCTCGACCAGCAGCCTTCTCACTGTATCGCTCTCCTCGTAGAACTTCCGGCGCGATCCAAGCGCTCGTCCCGACCTCCGCGGCCATCGTCTTGTCGACTTGCAGTTCGCGACTGACGCCGAAATCCGTCACTTTTGCATTACCAATCTTGTCGAGAAGGACATTCCGAGCCTTCAGATCGCGATGGAGAATCGGATTGCTAAACGAGTGCAAGTACACAAGGGCCTCGGACACGTCTAACGCGATCGCCGCTTTGGACTTGATATTGCTCGACGACCAATACTCGAGCCACTCGCGAGGCGACGGACGACAGTGGTTGAGCAGCGTCGAGTGGAGATCGCCTCCGTGCATGAATTCGACCACGATGGAGAGATCTCGCTGGCTCGTCCACGTGATCCCGTGGAACCTGACGATCCGAAGGTGGTCCAGCTTGGCGCACAAGCGAATCTCCTCCATGAATTGCGAGATCGCGCGTTCGTCTCGCCACGAGTCTGGAAGCAGTTGCTTGACGGCGACAGTGCGGTCTTGGAATGTCGCTCGATAGATAACGCCATACCCGCCGGTGGCGACGATTTTGCCGATTTGAACTTCGCTGAAGTCGATGAAGAACGGATACATCGTCCGACCCCTGCGCACGTCGCTGTCGATATTATCAAATTGCGTCGAAATGGCCGTCGACGACTTTGACTGAGTGGTGGCGGTCGTGAGCGACGAGTAGCAGGTAGCTACCTGCTGCTGTCCCGTCGGACATCGCTCCGGTCCCATTCGTTTTGACTCGTGACGGCAAGCGAAACCGCCGTAATGCAAAGCAAGCGAGAGCGACGATAACCAGACCACCAGCACCGAGACCACCATAGAGCAGCGTTTGTCGTTGTGTTTTTGCTCCGTCACTTGTTGCTGCAGTTGCCGAGGGAATGTTGGGCGTCGCTGTGCGTCCAGACGACCAATTCCCTTCGCCATCGGTGTCTCCGCCTCCACCAGCGTCACCAGGGACTGATCCCGAGAAGGAACTTCGAAGCGGTGAACGAGGCGTGGGCTGGCCGTTCGCGCTGGCGGATCCATCAGAAACACTTGTCGTGTCCCCATTTGCTGTCCCCTTTTTGCTGGCGGAATCGTGACCAGTTTTGTTGGTGGCTTTATCAATTGGTTCGGGAACCTGGCCATCAGCATTGGGGGACGGAGCTGGGCCTCCGTTGCCGTTGGTTTCTCCGTTGCCGCTTGTGCCTCCATCGCCACTGGTGTTCGGGATGCCGTACAATTTCTCGGCGAGCGCGTCTTTCATATGCAACGAGACCACGAGTGAGCATTGAAGAGTGCCCCGTTGCTCCTGCGCCACTCACCGCTAATCACACAGAATTTCGAGCTGCCCACAGTCACAAGACGTGCTGTTTGCTGCGAGCAGGAACTCTGCGACGCCACCAAGTCGAGCTGCAGGATTTGCTTGAAAATCGCCAGATCAGACTCGCGGATTTCGAACGACTTGATAGGATCACTTCCAAAGTCGCTGCCAAATCAAATCAAAAAGATTTTAGACTCACAGCCGACGCGATTCTCAGACCCCACGTACAGAGTCGCCAACGCTGGTGGCCACCGGATGCCGTAGACAGACGACGCACCGTAGACAGAAATAAATCTAAGGATGCAAAGCTGGCTGAGCAAACCGTGGGCTTCATGACAGCAAGATGAACCTTACAAGCCGCGAAGTGAGTCTGGGAATGACCAGCGTGCAAACTCTGCCATTCTTTGCTTTCTCAGCGTTCTAGGCAACAATACACGGTGTCAGCCAAACTCAAAGCACAACACCAAAGCGTTCTGGTCACGGACAGGGAACGCAGGTTTCCTGGGAGTCTCAGGTCGGGCAGCGGGTTTGGGTAAGCTGAAACTGTTAGCGTCGTCAGCCCTGCTGGCCATGGCGTCTTCTCGATCGACTTGGTGCGCTGCCTCGCGCTGTATTCATCACCACCATTGATGGTACTATTGTGTTAAAATCCTTTCCGTTAGCTGTCAAGTCCGCACCCTTTCCCTCTGATAGAACGCACATTTCCGAGACCGAGGGCGGGAATTTCACCTGGTCCATCGAAACCCCGACGTCGTACAGTTCCCTAATCCCCGCCATTGTTAGGTTGCATTTGCTCCCATACTCAGTCTTGCGACGCGTACACTTTACGTAGACTTGCGGCGCCCGTCAAGTCGATGCCGTTGCTAAGTGGCGCGTACTTGATGAGACTGCACAGCAGATAAAGCGTGTGAGCGTTGGCACCGGCCGGAGAGATGGAGGTTTCGCTCTGTACACGCTCAGTAGGCTGCTTGGGATACTCTCAACCCGTTCAACGGAGACACCCATCGATCTCAGCTCGAGCCCAGGCGCTGGGCGTGTCACTGGGGAAATTGGAATACTGTCGACCATACAGTCGGGATCCACGCTCCAGGCCTCGGTCGCCGGGTTCTCTTTCGATGCGATGATCGTCATGACTGCGGGTGGCTCGGCATCTGTGCGCTCGCACGGCGCCGCGCCCGCCCACGACGCCCCAGCGATGCCAACCACCAGCCAACGGGCGACGCGAGGCATAGGGTGGTGCGAGTGAGATACAGAACTGAGGCTTTGGCTGTCAAATTGTGAGGCGCTGCTTTGTATCACACGGAATCGAAGAGAAAGACCCGAGGCGGCGCATCACAAATCAAGTTGGCTCGTCCAACAATTGTAGAATACCGTAATAGTACAGTGGTACTATGCGATTCCTCCACGACCTGTGGACTGATCCAGCCCACCCATCTACCCTTGTGGTTCTTTCTCGGACGTACATACAGTATATTGTGTTATTGCAGTTCGATTTCCAATTACTGTATTTTAATACTGCGCATTGCGATGAAGAAAGATGTGCAACTCGACGATGTCTCGTGTAGCTGATTAGGACATCTAACTCCTCACAAAATACGGGGGTCTACGCTGTCCCTTGAATCATGCAGAGTTGCGCTAGCACGTCCTCGAACGTCGGCCGTGCTGCGGGGTCGAAGCTTAGGCACTCAGCGGCCAACTTCTCAATACTCGGCGGGCAGTCTGGTGTCAGCGTAGGTACCAACTGGCCAGAACTCACGAGCACAACGATACGAGCGTTGTCGTAGGCTGCAACGACCTCATTCTCAGATCCATCGCTGTGCACCCTCGCGTACGGGTGCGCGCACAGATCCATCTCGACTAAGAGCACACCGAACGAGTACACGTCGGCCTTCTCGCTGTATCGCTCGCCACGCATGACCTCCGGAGCAATCCAAGTAGCCGTCCCGATCTCGCTGGTCATCGTTTCGTCCACCTGGAGCTCGTGGCTGATCCCAAAGTCGCTGAGCTTGGCGCAGCCTTGGGTATCGAGCAGCACGTTGCGGGCCTTGAGGTCACGGTGCAGGATTGGAGCCTCGAGCGAGTGTAGATACACGAGCGCCTCGGCGACGTCCTGTGCAATCGCGGCCTTGCTGCTCACGTTCGATCGTGACCACGGATGGAACCAATCGGCGGCCTGAGGTCGCCCGTGTTCATGGAGACAGGCTTGAAGGTCTCCGCCTGGCATGTACTCGATCACCGCCGAGATGTCACGCACGCTACTCCATGTGACACCGACAAAGCTGACGATCTTCGGGTGCTTGAGACTCGCACATAGGCGGATCTCACCCATGAAACGCTCCATCGCGTTCTCGTTTCGCCACGTCTCGGGCAGCATTTGCTTGATGACGACGTCGCGTTCGCCATATTTGGCTCGATAGATCACGCCGAATCCGCCACGCGCGATCACTCGACCAAGCTGCACGTTTTTCTGCGGGATCCGGAAGGCTAGAAGCGCCCGATCGTTGCGCACATCGCCAGCGAGAAGCTCCTCAGCAACAGCTTGATTGAAGTGCGAATGGCCTCCCGTTGATGAGTCATTGGTCAAGTCCTCGACGGTGACATAGTCGGTGGTCAACTCGGAGCCGTCATCTTTTCTCTCGCGTGATCTTCTCTTTACAACAAACAAAGCGACCACCATCGAGAGACCAACGAGGACGCCGGCGATCGCAGCAGCGGGTTGGTCGAGTTGGTCGCTGCGTTCGTCTCCGACTCAGTGATAGATCCAACCGACGGGCTCGGAGCTGGTGTCGAGGGAGTTGTCGCACGAGATGCCGGGTGAGTTGTGGTTGGGCTCGGCGACACAAGTTGTGGAGACTTGGATTGAGACATTGGCGCCAGAAAGCTCTTGCTCGGCGGCTCTTGCGTCGGCGACCTGGTGGTGGATGACGCTGTCGAGGATGCTCGAACTTCATCGCTCGTTGATGGCGACGCCGGACTCGGGTCCTCGATGACCTGGTATTTGCTGGTACTAGACGGCTCGGTTGGCACAGAAGTGGATGTCCCAGGCGAAGACGTGTCGGGTGCCGGTGCCCCACTCGAACCATCATCATCAGGTGGCCTGGTCGAGGACCTATAGAGCTTTTCAAACACCTTGTCTACGTGCACACAGGGTTAGTCCTTGCGTGACAAACGGAATTACCGGAGCAGCCGAACCTGAGATGACGCAAACATTGGACGAACCGAGTTTTTTCAGCTCTCCAGGACCGACGCAAGAGGCGATTGTGCTCGCGTACTCAAGATTATCTAACCTCGAAATTCGGTCATAGTCGGATTGACGTAGCTCAACCATGTTCAATTCGGATCCAAGTCTCCTATATACCTCATTGCTAGCGTTAGTCTCACATCACCCCAGGCTGGATCACCAGTATCGTACAGTGTCATGAGTTTGGACGGCCATTGGACTCCTCGGATGTCTTTGATTGTGGTGTCATCGAGATTACTGCTCGCGATAAGCGCCTCGTTAGCAAAATGATCGTCAGTTTGTTTTCGGCAACGAGGGACCTCACATGCTTGTCAGATTATCTCCGAACGTGAAGTTCCCCAGAGACTTGATCGGATTCTTGGACAGCCAGAGAATCTTCACACTCGATGGGACCTCGAAGTCGATCGATTCGAGTTTGTTGTCGGATAGATCACTAGTCCAACGCGTAAGCGACATCAGGGACCACGAGCGTGGACGGAAACCAACGTACAAATTCGTTGGCGAGGTGAACGTGAGGTTCTTCATCGACGAGATCCTGTTGGAGCTCACGTCTCTGATGGCTTATGTCAGTTACTTCACCAGGGCCACGAGCACCGTCAACGGTTCGAGACTTACAACTTCAATAGATTCCGTGGAAACACAAAGTTCTCGACAGCTCGGAGCTGACCGCCGCTCGGGTGCAGGCTGCCCAAGCCATCTTCAGTTAAATTATTCGTAGCCCATTTGCAACGAATTCCACGTACAAATATTCGAGGTTGTCAGGAAGCCGGACGCCCTCGAGGGTTTCGCGTGTCCCGCCAAACTCGCTACAACGACATCGTGGAATTACTACTGCTGCAGTGGCATTTTCGTCTGGTGCAGCTAATGCTCACAGCTTCTTCAAGTTCACTGCTCCAGAGAGATCGATCGTCCCCGTGAGTGGAGTCGACTGAACAGACCTGCAAAAGGAAATTAGAATGTCCATAGCCACCAGAAACCGGACGCTGTAGACGTACAGTGTCTTGACCGACGACGGGATGCTCTCGATTGCCTCAACATCCTTCAAGAAGATATTCAATTGGACGCCTCGTTCCGAATAATCGGGATCCCACGGCTGGGGTGCCTTGGTCGCGATGGTTTGAACCTTGCAGTCGGGCTTAACGATCCAGGCCTGGGTCACGGGGAAGACACCGGAGGCCATGAGTGTGACAACCTTGGGCGCCTCGGCGCGTGTCTCGGTGCACTTGGCGGCCAATGTGTCGAACTTGCGCAACGCTAGCGCTGTAACGGTCGCCCAGAGCAGAGTCGACCTCATGGATTCAGGGCTGATCGTGCACTGGTGCTGGTGCTCTCGGCTGCGAGTGTAGAGGTGGGCTTGTGCGAGTTGCGAAACAGTGGCACGTATCAGTGACTGTCCGGTGTCCATCACGTTTCGACCGTTGTCATCCGCGACTGTCTGTGTTTTGTGGGCTGTTGCGTCGACGACGAGAGTTGAAGGGATGGACTAGATCTCCGACGTTAGGCGAGTCAGTTCAAAGGTGAGATTCGACCTCTCCGGCGTTCTTCCTTAAAGCACTTCGATGGCTTATCCACGAAGATGGCGAGACTCAAGTGACTGACTTGGATTCCAAGTCAGTCACTTGGGTCGCGAGACTTTCTGCATTCCGCCTTTGCCGTACAGTAATACTTACCGTGCGATCCACGCTCACTGTCCTCTCTTAGTTTCCTCACAGTGAGGACAGTGAGCGTGGATCGCACGGTAAGTGTATTACTGTACCGTACGAGAAAGGCGGAATGCAGAAAGTCTCACCGGAAGGAGAAGACTACAATCTTTGACTGGGAAATCATACTTCTCTCCGTATCGCATCCCTTCGGGTCCACCGAAGTGAGGAGCCAACACGACGGCTGGACAAACCGAAGTCTGGTCAAAAACAAAGCGCTTGATAATATCCCTTTAAAAAAAAAAAAACGACTTCGATGGTGTGTACATGTTACACGCGGTGATATTTTATACGTACTGTATGAAGGTTTCTTTCTCGTAGAGGTATTGGGAGATTCATCGATTTTGTCAAAAAGAATAGCAAATCTGGCAGATTAGCGGCTTTTTTAACGCATCTGAACCTTATTTGATAAATAAATACGTTGAGTAACCCTTGATAAGACCCCGCTCACAACCCCCAATTATTTAGCTATTGAGGGCGTTTCAAATCGGTTGGACAGAGGTTCGGCGGCAGAGCGCCTGGTTTGGAAGTGGCATTCTGCCTCTCCACGTTTTGAAATCGGGCTTGAACGCATGGTGTTCGATCTGTCTTAATAGACAGATCACACAGCATGCTATCTCTGTCCGAGACCGATTGCTCAGATATCCCGAGAATGCGTGCAACTGACGCGAATGGAACGCCGCATGCGTACATGAGGGTGACCCATCGGAACTCGCTGCTTTACATCTTCGACCGATTTGTTTGGAATGACCAGCGGACAACATGTAACCAACGTGTGTACACGGGTAACGTGTAACCCGATTTGATGTTTTGCGTAACCCTAATTTATAACCTCTTCTCACTCTCTTTTATAGGGCACTGGGCATAGGCAAATAAGTCAAATCTCTCAATATTATATGCCATACGAAATGAATCTCCTCGTGAGATTTGTCACTTCATATACTGATTTAGCGACTGGCCTGTTGCAATTGCGTTGCAACCTCGGTTGAGACAACTATCGCGAACCCGATAGCTATTTCCGCGGATGAACTCAGACGCGATCGTGAAGCTCATGGCCTAATCGTCATTGCGACAACCGCAATGCAGCCTCAGGATCATTGTCCAAGAGTCTGCGACAGTCGAAGTGGTGGAAAAGGACCCTGTCTTTTTCGCCATGAATGGCGCGGCAATCGGCGCGGACGGCTATGGCATTGGCCCGGATGTCTTTGTCCAACTTGTACTACGCAGGAGTAGCTTTTCGCAGGCGACTCCACCAGGCCCAGTCAGGCGTGATACGATGTAGTATGTGCGTGGAGCCATGTCAAACAGCAATCCGCTCGCTGGTGGGCTTACCACATGGTTCCTCCCATTCAAATCCATTCACATTGCGGATTTTAATAGCGCAGTTTCGCGAGTTTGTCTTCCTCTTGCTGCTTGGCGATCTTCTCGATTTCTTTCATGCGCACGGCGAGCTCTTGCGCGCTCGGTCGCGCGTACGGATCCGTGTCCACGCATTGGAGAGCGAGCACAGCGAGCGACTCGTCTTCGCTCCCCGAGAGAGCAAGGCGAACGTTCCCGTTCGAGTCCACGACCGGCTTCTCGTGCGTGCCCAGTTCCGAGAGAAGCACGCCGAACGAAAAGATATCGGCCTTCTCATCCAGACCGTTGGTTGTTTCCCGTGCGAGACGGAAGTCGGCGATCTTTGCATCCTGGTCCTCCGTCAGAAGGATGTTCGTCGACGTCAGCGCTCCGTGGACAACCGACGGCGACTGGCCGTGGAGGAACTTGAGCCCTTCGGCGACGTGCAACGCGATGCGAGCCTTATCCAGAGTGAACCCCGCGTGCTCTGACTTGGTCGCCTGGAGCCAGTTCTTCAAGTCACGGCCTCGCACAAGCTCCATCGCGATACAAACGTCCTGAGGTGATGACCAGGCAACCCCGACAAACCTTACGATGCGCGGGTGCTTGATCAAAGATCCTAAAAGCTTTGCTTCTTGCAAGAGCCCGAGTTGGTCGCTCTCGTTCTCGCGCCGTTCGACTCGCAGCCGTTTGATCGCGACGTCCTGGCTGCTGACCACGAAGAAAACGATGATCGCGATCGCCGCGACGGCGCCTGCGACCGCGGCGATGATCACGGTGGCGTTGCTGCCGTTGCTCGCGTTGTTCGTCGTCGCGGTCGACGTGTCTTGAGTCGTTGACGGCGTCGACGCTGCAGACGATGTCGCCGACGGTGACGCGGTCAGTGGCACAGTGGCCGCTCCGGTCGGCGCCGCAGTCGTCACGCTCGGCGTCGTCGCATTACTCGAGGCCGCCGAGCCGCTTGAGGCCGTCGAGCCGACGCCAGGGCACTTGGCGTTGATAGGGTTGAGCACGTCGCCGTAGAGCGCGATGTCGAACCCCGTGACGCACTCGGTCGGCTGCACTTTCTTGATGATCGCGATGATCTCTTTGCAGTCGGAGCTCGCGCAGATCTTGGTGATCTGCGAGTCGGTCGGCGGCTTGGAGATGACGAAGAACGAGAAATCGTCGGCGTCGGCGCCGCAGTCGAGCGACTTTGGCTGCACGAGCGCGCTCAGCGTCTTGCTGCAGGCCACCATCGCAAGCAGGAGACAGAGAATCACAGACTGGCGGCGTGGCAAGACAAGACAAACGTTAACCCAACGGCACCTCGATGCGCGTTCTATGTGCGGAGCTGCTCGTGCACGATCGGGCAAGCTGGGGGGTTCGAATGTCCGTGTGGACTGTCTACCTCGAATTTACCAAAAGTAGTAGAATTGTCACACTGATGCTTTCATTTTGGTGTGAATGTTGCACCGTGTTATGGAAAGCGCGAGTCGAAACGGGACCCACTTACATGTAGCACCTTAGAGCCAGGCGGCACTGTCTTTCTTTTTTTCGCTGCGAGCATCCCCCCGCAACGAATGAAGGCCAGGGGCTGCACAAGGACCCCCCCACCCAGTTTCTGTGGACGGACTTCACCTTTGCGGATGGGCGGGATGTGGACCACACAGCCAAGATTGCTGGGCTCAACTAACCACGATTCCAATGTGGGTGGCTTGATGCTAATAGACCACTGGCGAGCTGGTTCTTTTTGATATCGTTTTTAATGGCAAACGGCATTGCAGCATTACAGCACTGTAGCTTGGGCTTCTAAGCGTTGTATATGCCTCGAGTTCTTTCTTGTGCCTGTTCTGGGAGTTCCTGTTTGAATTACAGGTTTTTGTAGGCCTAGCCTTTGTCGATCTCTGCCACGGCGCCCTCGCACCGATAATCCCGGAACGACGTGGTACCAAACTAAGACTGTCGGACTATTCCACCAATGCCAGCATACCTTGATGTCATAGTTTCCAACTCGACAGCGATCCGCTCGGAGACAATCAGCCATTAAGCAAGTCCAAGCTGAGGTGAGAGCTAAGCCCGTCAGCATCTGCTGGACTGGGCATTCGCCATCGCAGACCACAGCGGTTCCATGGTACAGTGCAGGGCTTTATGATTCACTCGAGTTGCACCTTCAACGACAAGATTCGCTGTCGACTGATCGCCTAGGAGATGCATCCAGATGTACATAGCCAGACAAATTCTCAAAAGACGCTGCTGATATCTATGATCGGCGCTACAGTTCAATCGTGTTATGAAGCGGTATCGGAACTTCAGGTCAGCAAACGAAACAGACTTCCAGTGAGTTTTCCGTGACAAATATTCAAACGCGGATGGAACCGTTCGACCGCGAATCTCCGTGACAGGCGAGCCAGCTCGATTAGATCTCTAGTCGCTCCATTCTTCGGTTCGAAAACTGGCGGTCAGTGCTCCTTCACGCTCCAGATCAAATGCCAGTCGCCGCCAAGTCCGGCACGCCGTGTCTTCCCCAGATCGCCGAGGCCATTTCCTCGAGCGGCAATCTTTGCTCAGGCCAGTCAGGCTACTCGTTCTGGCTCGTGGCGACCAAGCCCACGTCGGCGCAGCTCACCAGCGTCTGCCTCACGGGGACGTGTCTCAACCTCGTGCAGGAACTACAGAAGATCGCTGGCAAGGAAGAGTGTGTGACAAGCGACGGCTACTTGCTGTACGAGGACATCCTGACCCCGATTCTCAAGAGCTGCGGTGAGGCCAAAGTCGAGACGCCAACGCTGCCACCGCCGTCGAGCTCTGGTGGGAAAGGGACAACTACTTCGGGGTCTAGTGGCCGTTTGCGATTCGCGACAGTCGCAGTCGCGGCAATCAGCCTCGCTCAACTCGCGATTGCGCTCTGAGCATAACAGAGGCGTTTGTATTGGGCGGAGTTATTCAAAACCGCAACGCCGCCAGCGTCACTTTCATAACTCGTGGATTTGTTGGCTCTAATTAAAATGTAAACCGAGTTTTGAGACAGCACGGGAGATACTCTCATGCTCGTATTTGTGTGTACTATGAGTAATGGCGTAGCACTTGGTGGACGCGGTGGAGAGCTTCGGCCGCGGTTGGTCGGTCGTTCGGATCAATCATGACACAGTCTCGGCCCAGAGCGACGATGTCTGGATCCGATTCATAGGAAAACTCGACCGTCATGCGTCCCTGCTGGATGTTCTGCATGACGGCGACCGTGTTGTACCCGGTCTTGGACTCGTCCAGTTGCGATGCGTAGGGCGGCTTGTTGGAGTCGAGTTCCGACAGCACCACTCCGAACGAGAACACGTCGGCCTTCGCATTGTAACGATCGCCCATCATGATCTCCGGGGCCATCCACAGCGTCGTCCCGACGCCTCGCGTCATCGTCGCGTCGATTCGTTCACGGGAGACGCCGAAATCGGTGACCTTGGCGTCCAGATCTTCCGTAAGCAGCACGTTGCTGGACTTGAGATCGCGATGGAGAACGAGCGTCTCGAGCGAGTGCATGTACGTGAGCGCGTGGGCAACGTGGAGCGCAATCTTGAGCTTGGTCTTATCGAACCCGATTGGACTTCTCAGCGCGTCGAGCTGCTTGAGCCACGTTCTTACGTCACCACCGTGCATGAACTCGGCCAGCACGCAGATGTCCGACGGCGACGTCCACGCGACGCCCACGAACTTGACGATGCGGTCGTGCTCGAGCGAGGCCATCAGCTTGACTTCTCCGAGGAAGCTGTTGATGAGCCGCACGTCCTGGCGGTGCTCCGGAAGCATCTTCTTGATCGCGACGATCTCGTCCTTGTACGTGCCGTTGTACACTTCGCCGTAGCCGCCGCGGTTGATGCAGGCGCCGATCTTGATCTTGTCAAACGGCACACGCACGGCCGTGATCTGCTCATCCTGCAGCAACGGAAGGCGCGCAGCATCCACGCCGCCAGCTGCTCGATCCCTCGGTGCGACTTCCTCGTCCGGTCGGTTAAACTCGTTGACTGTCTTGCTCTTGCTTTTGGTCGGAGCGGAAGGCGCTGGGCGAGCGGGTGACTTGGCGGACGAGACTTGGATGGCTGTGTACACTGCTGATGACGGCGCGACCGTGTCGAACTCGCCCACGTGGCCGTAGACCAAGTGCTGCTCGCGCTGGAGGTACGTGCCGCGCTTCTTGCTCTGTGAGCACCACCGCACAAGCGCCGTGAGGACAACGAACGAGGCGAACCCGACGAACAACCACACATACGGGAAGTTGTTATCAGAGCCTGAGCTCGAGCTGTTGCCAATGCTGGTCGGTGGAGACGGTGCGATAGTTGTCCACGGCGACGGAGCTGAGGTTGGCTCAACTGCCTGTCCAGAGGCCGGCGCCTGCGTCGACACGATCCAGGTCACGTTGATCGGTGCCTCACCCGTCGCGACAGGCGCCGCGGTCGTGGGCGGCGGCGTCGGCAGCTCGGCGCAGTGCTTGGCGATCGGGTTCAGAATCTCTCCGTACAAATAGTAGCCGTCCCGCATGACGCATTCGTTCGCGACGACGCCGCGCATGGCGTCGACGAGTTTCTTGCACGTCGGACTCTGGCAGATGCCCGTCATCTCGTCATTCGTCGGCGGGGCGTCGATGACCCAAAACGAGTACCCCGAGTCGAGCGTGCATCCAGTGGATCCGGTGTTGAAGATGGTGTCGGAGAGTGCCTGCGGGCACTTGGGTCCCGGCGGCGGATTGAAGAAGCGACTGTCGAACGACATGGCCGCGTCGCGTGGAAAGCCAAAGCCGGAATGAGGCGAGACGGACGCAGCGCACGCATGTGTCCTGGTTGCAGACTTTTTTGGAAACTGAGGGAGATGAGATGGGGGGCACGAGAGGAGACGCAGCCAGTCAGTTTGGGCAGGCGCTCAGCTGTTCCGTTGTTGAGTCGCGTGGGTGTAATGGGTGCGCCTTGATTCGCGTCCGAGAGCTTGTTGCAAAACAAGGTGAGACCGAGAGATTTGCCTTTGACATTCATTCTCTAGGGTTACGCCCAACACTCACAACGATTCAAATATCTTCAATCAGTACTCGGCGTAGACCAGCACGACCCGGCGCCGTGCGTTGCGCCTTCGCCAGTACCAAACGCCTGCGAGAACGAAGCCGACGGCGACAGGAGCGAAGATTAGAAGCAACGCAGTTGCTGACGGAACCAGGTCCTCGTGGCCGCCATTGGGTGCTGGAGCCGTCGTTGTTGCCACGACCTCGTTTGCTCCTGCTGGCGCAGGTGCGGTGCTCGTTGAAGCTGTTACCGTTGCATTCGCGTGATCGAGCCCGCACTGCGAGATGATTGGCATGAGGATGTCTTTGTACAGAAAGTGCCCACCGTCCAAGACGCACTCGGTCGACGAGACGCCGCGGAGGACTTGGACCACCGTCTTGCACGGCTCGCTTCGACACATGGGTCATCGTGGGCTGTGCGGTGGGGCTCGTCGTGATCGTCGCGATTGTACTCTTCGTCCGCCAGCGGCAGAAACGCGATCCGACGGTGCAGCAGAACCAGGAGTTGGTGTATGAGTACAAAGGCCAGTTCGACACCGAGGTACCCATTGCTCGGCGCGTTGCGACGCGGGATACGTGATTGTTTTGTTGGCATCAATACACCCAGGGCTTGACAGTGTAACCTGGTCCTGAGTGCGCTCATCTCACGTGGAATCCGGGAAGCGATCTGAAACGTGTGACCACCCACTTCACCCTCTTTATATGGCTCCAGAGCCACTACTGTACTTCATCTTCATGGCAGCCTCTTCATTTGACGATCCTCCTCGCGGCTGCACTACCGCAGTTTCTCTCTCACCGACTGCCATGGTCGCCGAAGTGTCAGTTTCCAAATGCCCGTCGTCTCTCTCCAGCGCTGTCTTCGACAGTCCAACCCCAGCGTGCGATCTGGACTCTGGGTTCTCATTCGTGGTGATCGACGACCCGCCAACACCCAGTGAGATCGCAAGCAGACCACCGAGCTCGAGTCCGACGAGCCGCTCGAGCTCGTATTCTTCGCCAACTCGGCTTGAGCTGGGGCCGTAGCGGCAGCACTCCCTGCTGGAGACGCCTGCGCAGGAACTGAAGTGGTAACCATTGGCAGTGACGGCGGTGATATAGTGGCGTTCACGGATTCACTCGGCGCCGTCGTGGTGGGGATAAAGACTGTTGTAGTCGTCTGTGGGGCTGTTGTTTCTGGCTGGAACGCAGGTGGCCGAGTCGTCGCGGGTGGTGTTGTGTCTGGCGGTATGCTCATTGCCGAACCCCACTGCTTGAGGATCGGGTTGAGGATGTCTTGGTAGAGGTAGTATCCATCTTTCATGACGCGCTCGGCCGTGCTCACGCGGCGCATGGTCTCCACAACCTCCATGCATGCGCGGCTCTGGCAAATGGCCGGGATCTCCACGGCTGAGGGCGGCGCCATGATGACCCAGAAGGAGAAGCTCGAATCGAGGTGGCATATCGAGCTCTTTTGGCTGTTGAAGATCGCGTCCTCCAGTGCGGGAGGGCACTTGGTACCAGGCGGCGGATTTAAGAACGACTGAGTGACCATGGCTCGTCATTGGCGAATTGGGGAATGACCACGCCAACAGCTATGCACTGTATCCGCGCCAGTCGAGAAAGCGCTCAGTGTTGACTGGGTTCCTGTTCGCCAAATCACACGGTCGCAATGGGTGAAGTGGGTGGTCCAATAGTGGAGTACTGGAGAGAGAGGCAATAAATGGCTACGGTGGGAGGAACAGAATATTCAAGACACGATTACTACGACTATTACGGAAGTACTTGACCATCTTGCCAGAGCCGATGGTAGAGAGAAACTCAGCGTGGTCCCCTGAGCAGTGCTCGATCGCATCAGCTGATTGACATCTAATAATTGATGGGAGGGGATTCTCATTTACCATTTTTCTCATTTACCAAACGCAAAATCTGATTTACCCTGATCTATGCCTTGGAGATCACGAAGTCGTCGATCATGTCGTGTGAAGTCTCCGTTGACGCGACATACTTGAGCCAGAGCGAGTCTCGCGTCACGCGCAAGGTCGAAATACCGTATCGAGCTGTCTCTATCACGTTCCACGGCACGGTGCCAGGTCTGCCGGACGCTGAGTTCTGCTCCGGACCGCCAGGACCTCCTGTCACGATGTACGCAGGTGCCTGTGGGTTGGAGTAGACCTTGGCGTTGGCTGACACACCCTCCATCACGGGAGTCCTCTTGCTGTCGGAAACTGCCGCTCGTACGCGTGGTCGTGTCCTGCGAAGACGAGATCCACTTTGTACTTGAGAAACAGCTCCTCAAACGCCATCTGCAGAGCGCGCGAGTCCTCGCGAGGCTTGAAGCTCGCGTCGCACCCAAAGCGGTGGTACGTCGGCCGGCGCATGCCGACGGCGATCCACGGAACGCTCTGTCTGTTCGCCGCGGCCTTCTGGAGATCCTCGTCGAGCCACGCGAGCTGGTCGCCAAAGTCCCCATTCTTCAGCCCTGCGTACGTGTTGGTCGGTGCGTTCGGGTAGTGGGTCTCGGACGAGATGGACGTGAAGTGGATCGGCCCGTACTCGAACGAGTACCACATGTTCAACACACCGGCATTCGGAAGCGCGCGTTGTACGCCGTGTAGTTGCGCAGTTTCTCGAGTTTCTCGGGCGACGCCTTGCACACCGGAGAGTTGCACTCAGCCTCGTGGTTGCCCACGGTGACCATGTACGGGATCGTGCTCATGGTCGGCGTGAGCGAGTTCATTTGTTGTAGACCTATTCGTAGAAGAAACCGTTCGCGTGGGACTCGTAGTAGTAGTCGTCGTCGGCGTAACTGATGTCGCCGACGTGGTAGACAAACGCCGTCGTGTCGGCCAGCGAGTTGATGTACTCGGCCGAGCGTTCTCCACGGTAGCCGAAGCCCTGGCCCCCGTAGATGATCACGTCGAACGCGGTCGGATCAGAAGGAAGCTGCGCCGTCGAGAAGGTGGAGACCTCGCTCGTCAGCGTCGGATCTGCCTTACTGCCGACTTTGAAGTAGTACTAGGCGCCTGGTGTCAGCCCCGCCACGACGGCGCGGTTCTGGTACAGTGAGTAGTCGGTGTCCGAGTAGTACGAGCTGCTGGACACGCTCACGTCGTGGCGGAGTTCCAAGTTTGTGGGCGTCGAGCCCACCCAGACGGCGCTGTCAGGTACGAGGTCGAAGGTCGCCCACGAGATCGCCATAGCCGTTCCAGTGGAAGCGCCAGCGTACGCGAGGTGGATCTGTTGTGGGAGCTTGGCTACGTTGGGCTTGGCGTGACATGAAGCCGCGGGGTTGCCATCTCCGGGTTTGGGCTGCATGGAGCAGATCGCGGCAGGCAAGCACTGCGACGTGGCCGAGGTGTAGATGCAGATGCTGTCGCTGATAATGGCGTGAGCTGTCCAGGCCAGCGACGAGAGCACGGCCGCAGCAGCGAGCGCAGAGCAAGAGACCATCATGGCTTGAGTGTCGCTGAGCGAGATCGCAACTGGTCAGCAACAACCGCTGCTCTGTCGTTCTGCAAATAGATTGCACGAATGTGACTAATGCCTGGGATGCTTCAATTCCAGTCGCGGATACTAAAAGGCAGCGCTTGCTTGCGATGGTGCACTTCAACAAAAGGGATGCTTCACTATATGGGATTAATCTGTTGCGAGAATAGCTCACGCTCGAGAGGGTCCAGTGCAGGGCCTCCGCTGCTCTCGGGCGGTCACGTGGATCGATAGCGACACCGTCGCAGCAGATTTCCAAGATACAGCCGATGCCTGATGCCGTTGGCTCGAGTCAAGATGACCTCAGCTGTGGACGGCACGTTGTAGTGAACTCCGGCCCTAGTCTCAAATCTCGTCCATCAAGGCGGAAAAAGCTCCAGTTTCATTGGAGCAAGAATGTGTCATGTCCCCTCACTCCACCGGCCTACGTGGCCCCCCAGTCAGATCGCGACTGTTGGCGCACGCCAATCACATGGCGACGATCGCGACTCAGCAAGAATCGCAAGCTGCAGGTCCGAGGAAATCACTGACCGTCACTCCAGCCAAGAGACATTCATTCTTGAAAAAGGCAACTCACCCAGCAGTCAGTTTGTCGATGACGTCTCGTATGCCCCCGCGGCGTCAGATAGAGTGAGGTATCACAGCGAGTGGCATTCGGAAGTGAGACCACGCGATCTGTTGTACTGGAGCACATTCCACTCTCTCACACGTCGGAACTTGAGATCCTGTTGTTCTGCCCTGGGTGACTTTATTAGACAATCCTGTACGACTGCTGGTCGTACTGACGTAGCACTTGATGGATGCGGTGGAGAGCCTCGGCTGCTGTGGGGCGGTCAGCTGGGTCGATCGAGACGCAGTCGCGGCCCAGCGCCACCATGTCTGGGTCCGACTCGTACGAGAACTCGACCATCAACCGCCCTCGCTCAATGTTCTGCATGATCTCGCCATAATTTGGGTTCGCGAGGCTGATCTGGCTGGCATAAGGCAGCTGGTTACTGTCAAGTTCGGGTAGCACAACTCCGAAGGAAAACAAGTCGGCCTTCTCATCGTATCGCCCGCCCATCATGATCTCAGGCGTCATCCATAGTGACGTTCCGACGCCTTGAGACATCGTCGCATCAATCCGTTCTCTGGAGACGCCAAAGTCCGCGATTTTGGCGTCCAGACTTTCGTGAGGAGGACGTTGCTTGACTTGAGGTCGCGGTGCAAGACAACCGCGTCCAGCGAGTGCATGTACGTCAACGCGTGCACGACATGGAGAGCGATCTTGAGCTTGGATCGGTCGAAACTCCTGGAACTCTTCTTCGCGTCAAGTCGCTTCAGCATGGACCGCAGGTCGCCGCCATTCATGAATTCCGACAACACGCAGAGATCTGAGACTGCATCCCAGGCGACCTCCACGAATCGCACGATCCGGTCATGCTCTAGAGACGTCATGAGCTGGATTTCCCCGAGAAAGCAGTTGAGTAGTCGTACATCCGTGCGATGTTCTGGTAGCATCTTCTTGATTGCGACCGCCTCGTCCTTGTAGCTGCCACGATAGACTTCGTCGTAGCCACCTCGGCTGATACACTCGCCAAGAATGATTTTCTCGAAGGGTACACGAACAGCAGTGATCTGCTGGTCCTGGAGAAGTGGGAGCTGAGAAGGATCTACGCCTGAGTCGTGGAGATTACCGATCGCGACATTCGTGGTAGAACTCGAGTTGGCCGTTCTTGTTGGCGCCGGCGACTTGGTCCGGGATTTATCAGTTGGAGTGCCGGCTCTCAAGACTGCGTATGCTCCAGTGGCCGTGACAAACTCTCCTTGCTCGAGATGCTGGTTCCGCCGGACACTCTGCTTTCGCTTGGCGCAAATGAATTGCACAGCGACGACGAATAGAAAGGCGCCAACGGCACAAGCGACGATCGTGAACACTGGCGGCCCAGCGTCGGAGCCACTGGAACTCGTGGACGGGCCTGAAGTTGGTGACGTTGAGTGCGGTGGCTTCGTCAAGAGCGAAGGAACGAGCGTCGTGGCGGGAGCAATTGTCCAGTTGGAGTTGAGCGCAGGCTCACCCGTTGCCGACGGTGCTGTGGTTACGTTCGAGGTCGGCGCTGATGTTGCGTTGGTGGCAGACGACGAGCTGGCGCACTGCTTGATTATCGGGTTGAGGGTGTCGGCGTAGAGGAAGAAGCCGTCGCTCATGGCGCACTCGGCCGGCGCGATGCTGCGCATCGTGTCGATCAGCGACTTGCAGGACGCGCTCGTGCACATTCCCGAGATCTCGGACGCTGTCGGCGGCGTCTCGATCATCCACAACGACAAGCCCGAGTCGCTCTCGCATTCGAAGTCGGGGCCGTCGAAGATCGCGTCGCTGACCTTCGCGACGCATTGGGCGCCACCGCGAACACTTGGCGTCGCCATCCTCTCATGAACAGAGCTGGAGTGACCAACGGTGTGGAGGCCAATCTTGTCGTTCTGAGTGTAATGTACAACAGTGGAAGCGGCTGGTTCTCCTGTGAGGGGTTTCGTTGAACAGCTGCGACGAAAAATGGATTCGAATGAACCCTATTCACAGACCGAATTCACTGTCAAGCCAGCAAGCCGATCAACACGCCATGGTCAACACGTCCAATCCACTCTTTGTGGGAGTTCACACTTGGTCCGCATGACTGAAATTTTTGGGCGGCTTGGAGGTTCCTCAGCGGCTGAACAATCTCCAAAGGACCGAAAATCACTTGACATTCATTACAGAGAACCTCAATAATATTCAACCCTGGACTTTCGGGTCTACGAGTAGACCAAGAGGTCCAGTTTCCTGTCACCACCTGTCAAGGGCTTACTCCTTGACTTGACCTGCTCTCGTCGGTCAACAATGGCGTTGTGCGGCAGCACGTACACGACGGCGGTGGCCGACGCCACGACCTGTTCCGCGGCCTCGGGCTTCTCTTTCTCAGCGATCTCAGCCGCGCCGACGCCGCCGCAGATCTCGCGCATTTGCTCCAACCCGAGCTGCTCCAAGCTGCTCAAGGCGATCCGCGCGGCCGTGCCGAGCGAGTGCCAGGTCGGCTCTGGTGGCTCGAAATTCGATCTCTACAAGCAGATCCTCGATCCCATCAACGCCGTGTGCACCAAGAATTCGGTCCCGGCAGCGAGCACCACCGCGGGCTCTTTCAAGACCGACAGCTCGGCCAGCTCAGGAGGATCCAAGGCTGAGACCGTCGACACAGTCGCGCCGCCGTCACCCGAGCCGACCACGAAGGCGACTGCGAACGACACGACGGCGACGCCGGCGACGACGGCTACCAAGAGCGATGGCGCATGCGTGCGCGTCGCTGCGCTGGCAGTCGCGGTGACGGCAGCGCTCGCGTTTGTGTAGAGGACCCGAGAGAGGGCCTCCATTGATAAGATCATATTCTGGCTAATGGGTGCAGACCTACCGTGTTTTGAGAATAGAACCGACCATCACTCCCACATATGTCACCCAAATGGTCCCACTGTCAAGTCACGGTGATGGGACGGATACCAGCTGGCCGCGTAGCGACGGGACGATTTGCAATAGTAGGTGAGGACCAGACGTATGCGCGAGCGCGAGTTACTCGTCGTTCTGCTCCTCCGCGATACCCAAGTGCAGCTCGGCTTTCTCCAAGGCCGTCTTCGCCATCAGCTCGGTCGAGGCCCAGTGCTCGTGGGACTCGAACAACTTCAGTTTCTACATCATCTCGGCCGTGCCGTCGGCCGAGCAGATCACGAAGATCTGCGCGAGCTCCGCCTGCCAGCAAGTAATCCAGGCCGTCAAGAACGCGCAGCCCACCGAGTGCAACACGGGCGGGCCTTCATGGGACTTTTACCTCTACAAAGACATTCTGAACCCTATCCAGGCGGGCTGCTCGGGGTCGCCGCCGGCCACGACGACACCGGCGCCGCCGCCAGCGACCACGACGCCTGCCCCGGCGCCACCGCCTGCTCCAGTAGCCACTCCGGCCAACGACGACAACTGCAGCTCCGCCAGCGACTACTACGGCTCCGGTGGCGACGACCGCCGCGCCGACATCGACGAGCTCGCCACCAGCGAGCACAACTTCGACGCCAGCTGGCAGCGCTGGGCAAGGCTTAAGAAAAGGCTCTACGCCTAACGCGACCTCGAGCTCTGGTGAAGGAAGTGGGGTTGTGAACTCAACAACGACGCTGACACCGCCGCTGGCGACGACTAGTCCCTCTAACAACAGCTCTTCGGCTGCCAACGCTTCGCCCGAGTCCAGCAGCGGCGGCTTGAGCTCCAGTCTGATCATCGGACTTATCGTCGGTGGTATTGTTCTCGTCGCGATTGTTGCTTTCGTTGCGTTCCGAATGGAAGAGAACAAGAACAAGAATCCAGAGGAAGCATCGTACGTGGTGATGGCGGCAGGCAGCACCAATAACACCCACGATCGCAGTCGCGGAACTCAGAGCACCTACGTCCGGTCGCCGGCCGCCCATGCGACGGATCCAGCAGATGACGGCCAGTCGTCCTTAACTGCGACGACCAACAGCAAATCAAGTGGAGGAGGATCAGGTGCGATCGGCCTGTGGAGCGATCGAGCCATTCAGGCAGCGCGTATCCCGCTTGATGAGGTTATGCCCGGAAACATCATCAGCCAAGGAGCCTTCGGAGAAGTGCTGCGCGGATCCTACAATAGTGAGACCGTGGCGATCAAACGCTTGCTGCCTGGCAGACGCAAAGACATGAAGGAGATCGAATCATTTCTTGAAGAAGCCAAACTGCTCACTACGCTACGACACCAACGCATCGTACGCTTCATCGGCGTCGCGTGGGACTCGCTCACAGATCTCTGCGTCGTCTCCGAGTTCATGGACGGTGGAGACTTGCGATCGATGCTCGCATACGCCGACGCCAACAACATGCCGACAGGGTTCAGTGC
>JAADVR010000201.1:0-47299 GCA_023335855.1 Pythium scleroteichum
GCCGGCACCGGACGGACCCATCATCACGAGTAGCTCATCGGGCTTGGCGTACCCAGAGACGTCGTTGAGGATGACTTTTTCTTCGGTGGCTTTGGTCGTCGGGTTCTTGATGGACGCGCGCAACTTGAGGTTGTTCCACTGAAGCGTGAGCTGTCGCGGGGCCGACGCGGCGGCGGACGTGGCGTCGCCGTGCTTGGGCGTCTCGATGGTGATGAACGTGTCGGTAGCGGAGACCATGGTCGGGGGCTTGTCAAGTGAGCTGGAGAAGGCAGATGACGGAATGACCTCCGCTGTCGCCCGAGTTGCGAGGCGCCGTCAATCGAGCGACTTGGCTCTGCTTCGCAGACTTGCCGCTTGACATCATCAACTTGAGCTGAGATCATAATCCTGAGACCGACGGATAATCGGGTGATGCTGGGTACAAACATTCTGCACCGATTATGATTTCTGTGGGGCTGCTCAGTGGCTACACTGCAACTGCAGCTGGGCCGACTGAGCCTCACTACGTACGCTGCTGGACCTCCATTTGCACCAGAGTGTTGGCCGCCAGCGTCACGAGATTATGACGAACCACCCTGCGATTATGAGCTCGCCCCTCCCAACGAGCCAGGCGCCGCAACTCATCTCCGCACAGTAAATTACTGCACGAGCGACTGTCCCTGGTGGGCTCAGGGGCCGTTGTGAGTGGTCCTTACCTGTCCGGTGCTGGTCTGCCGACGAGGCCGCTCTGGTGCAAACCGCCTCGTCCGCCTGGGCGGAGGCCACGCGGGGCCAGCGATCCATCGAGACGGTTCGGGGCTCTGCTGGTGGCGAGGCGGCCGAAACGGATCGAGAGCAACTCCCCACCACACTGGTCACTAATCTTATGTCAGTCAATCGAGGAGCGACTCGCTGACAAAAGAGACCTTGCCAGCATGGCGGCGCCCGCATGGAACAACGTGCTTGCGCTCAGCGCCGCGCCGCCGCCCGCTGCGTCTTCTGCCGCGAGCGACTGGCCGCCACCGCCGCGCGAACAGCCGTCGAGCCACTTCGTGTCGCCCTTCGCCGCGCTCACCACGTGCCTCGCGCCCGTGCGGCCCTCGTGTGGGCGCTGCCGAGCAGCTCTCTCGCGCACGAGTTCCCAGGGCGCCGCCACCGACGCGTGGCTCTGTCTGTGCTGCAAGCGCCCGCTCGTCGCCGAGGCGTTCGACGCGGCTGAGCAGAGCAAGACCACCGTCGAGCGGAGATGTCGCCAGTGCGTCGCGGCGGCGCCGGATCTGCTGGTGGCGCTGGTGGCGGAAGTGCCCAGTCTCGCGCTGCTCGAGAACGCGGTGGACGCGGCGATCGAGGCCGAAGACGCTGCGATCGCGTCGTTCAACCGCTTGAGAGACGCGCTCGCTGAGCTGCCAGCACTGGTCGCGGACCAAGACGCTCGCGTCCAGGTGGTGGAGACTCACTGGAGACAGCACGAGATGGCGATGGAGGCCCACTTGGCGAGGCGGCAGGCGGCGGCCTGTGGAGACGACGAGTCGACGAACGCCGGATCCGCGCTCTTCGACAGCTGGCTTGCTCTCTTGAAGGAGCGAGTCTCGCTCCGTCTGCAGCGACTTGTGGTGCTCGATCAATTCCTCGCTACCCACTTCCTCTTGTCGCCTCCGGCCGTCGCTCAGTTTCTTGTGTCGCAGGGGTTCACTCCAGGGCAGCCGTTTCCCGTGCCCGCCGATCTGGACGAGTCGGATCTGTGCTATAAGTGCGAGAATGTGCTGGTGCCTCCCACACCGTCGACGAGAGCCCAGGCGAGTGTCGGCTTCTGCGACTGCTGCAATCGCACGCTACCGAGCGAGGAGGTCAAAGAGAGCAAGACTACCCTGTTGTCGCTCTGCCAGCTTTGCACTCGACGACGCGCCTTCAGAGTGCTTCTCGATGACGATCTCGTTGTGCGACCGCCGCACCACTGGCTGACGACTCTCGCAGATGTGATTGCCCGCGTGGGCAAGACACTCTCAGCCTCGACTGTGTTTAGTGATACCATGGCCGGGCGACTGGACGAAGCCTACCGAGATCTCGTGCATGCCAGGGAGCTCTATTGCGGACTGCAGGTGCACTTGGCTGCCGTCGTGAAAGAGACGAACACGTCGCTAGGGGTCAGCCGCCACGGGTTCTCGGAGCAGTTCAACGCGATCCACGGAGTGGTGGCGGCTCTTCTCATGCTACTGTTGCTCTACACAGAAGCTGGTGCGCAGTGCGGACGCGATGTGTGGGGCCCCGTGATGGAGTTAGTCAACAGCCGTCCTTGGTATGCCACTCCATTTCCCAAGTGGCTGATGGCATTCGTTCAAGAACGCGATGCCACGTTTTCTGCATCAGAGAAGACCACACCCGCTCCACTAGAATCGCCCGATGATTCTGACGACGGGACTTGGATAGAAATCGTCGAAGTCCGACAACCATCTGCGCCTCCGACTCCAACAGCAACGGCGATACAATCAACACCGAAGAAGAAGGCGAAGAAAAAGAAGAATCAGCACCCCGGCGCGGACCTCTCACAAGCTGCAGAATCAACACAATTAGTGCCTCATCAAGCGCCCATGGATCAGGACTTCGCCTGTCCCAGCTGCAATCAAACAATCGAAGTGTCCGCACTGATTGGGCGCGGTGAGCCAAGTTGTTGCGACTGCTGCGAAATGGTTATTTCCACGTCGCTGGTTGGGAAGTCACTCGCGAATTCATCAGTGTCACTTTGCAAGGTTTGCTCTCTAGCCACTCCACAAACCAAGACCGAGCTCCAAAGACTCCAGAAGCGACCACACAAAGGCCGCATAAACACTTTGTCATCGCACGCTGGCTCAATGAGGACGATGCTCTCTTCAGCTCCCAACGAGGCTATCCCAGACACGCGGCGGCTATCAGTCACCCAGGAGGTCGAGCGGTGGAAAACGCTGAAGAGAGCTCTGCGGGTTCGTGAGCGGGCTGCGCTGCTGCCGAAAGCGACGACGACCGTGGCTCAGCGACGTTCGTTATATGCTGAACGGGTCGAAATTCACGAGGGTCTACTGCAGGCACTGATTGAGTACGTTCAGGTCTATCTTGAGGCCCTGAACGATACCCAGATCGAGTTATCGCCGAAAATGAAGAAGACACTATCAGCTGTATTGAGTGGAGAACCGGTTGGCAAGGAACCAGTCGAACAGCATAATACACGCCAGGGGGACGAGGGAGAAAGTGCTGAGCAGAACTGCACACGAGAGGCACAACTCGAGGCGCAAGTGGATCCAGCTCTTGCGCTTCCACCAACCGATTCAAGTGCCCGCGATCAACAAACGGGAGTGATGCGACCCGACCAGGTCTTGCCGTTGATGTCTCTTGATCCAACGAGTCGTCCTCAAGGCGATCGCGAACGACAACCGGAAGTAGGATCGCAGCACCGATCGCCTACTCGAGCATACGCAAGCGACTTGTTCCAGAACCTAAGTTCCCGTGAACGCTCCAACGAGCGAGACCACGATGAGGCGGCGTTGCCACCTCGACCATACAATGAGTTTGACGACTTTCGTTCACACTCCCAACGAGACGAATACGGTCGAGAATGGAGAAACGGTTACGACCAGCAATCCCGTAACTCGTTCCGATCTTGGGATCGCCACCGCGTTTGGCAGGAGGAGCCCAGGAGTCGAGATAAGCGGCCGCGAAACTGGTTGTACGAGGAGAGGCACGACGAGCGGTGATACAATTCACAAGGTCAATTGTACGAGGAGAGTTATCAGGGAGGGCGACATGATGGGCAAACCTGGCAGTTCGAGGAGAGGTGTCACCAGCGGCTACACGAGACACAAAGCCAGTCGAGCTCGTGGAACGGAGCGCCAACGCAAGACCGCAGTACCTACTATGGGACGCAACGTTTAGAGTACCCATATCGATGAAGCTCGAAAGAAGAAAAACAGTTCCTCTTGCAATTTCACCGGGACAAGTATGCTTATGCGGTCACCATCATTCAATTCTTGGTGCGACAGCCGCCGTGATTGTGAGTTACCGGTAAGTGTGAATATCGACCACTCACGGGCCGCACGGAAACACTTCAATCACATGGCTGACCCTGAGGCAACAAGGATCGGGTGCATGATCGGCGTTCATTCATTGTCTTCCCCGTCGGTACTGCGCTCCAATTCCTTCGCAGCGTCCCAATTTGGGGTGTTCTTGGCATTACTATATTCACTGCTTGTGAGTCGTCTCCTCAGCGCAGAACACATGCACTTGGAAGTATCCGGAAGGATTCAATCTCTCGCGATCATCTTTTAAGATGATCGCGGAATCTGCGGAGGGGCAAGATGTTTAAAAACATATTTCGAAATGACATCTTGCCCCTCCGCAGATTCAACTTCCTTCATACCTCACAGCGAAATTTCTTTGAGGGACATTCACCATCGCCATCAATATCACCACCAGGCTCGTCGAGGTTTGGTAGAATGCCAGCGACGATCAGGATATCGTCCGGTAGACACACCTGGAAATGGAGCCTTCGCACGTCTTCTTTCGTTTCGGCGCCTCGCAACTCGGAGAGCAGTTCAACTTGGCGCCGAAGTCAGTTTGTCATCACGCCGGCGAGCATTTGGTCCACGGCAGCTCGCTCTCGAAACGCCTCTTGGCTGGCTGCCACCGACACGCTGCCTTGGATGAGCAAAGTGCGATGGCTCTCCTTGATCTGATCGATTTCCTTTTGGACCCTTTTCATATTGCGATTCTTCCGGCTTGGCCGGCGTTCCGCTTCCTCTTTACGGTGTGCGAGGCCAGAAAGCGCTCGACTTGGGTGAACCACCTCTTGTCCACGCGTGCAGACGACGTGTCGACAGCGTGCGGACTCTGTAGGCAACATCGACACAGGACGCCGGCGTGGACGATCCAGGACGTCGGCACCATGCGCGTGCCGCAGTTGCAGTAGCCTGGGTTGTTAGTACTCGCCGGCAAAGGAAAGAGGCCGATCCCACAGTTGCCACACGAGGCAGTGGGGTCGGGCGAGCGGTCCGCTACGTTGGCTGTTGGCTCGCTGTGAGGAGCGACGGCGCTCTCTCGCAGGAACTCGAGGACCTCAGCTTTGATCTCCACGTCGTCGTGGTCCCCAAGCCACGACAAACTGTCCGTCGCTGGCTCTTGCTTGATGCGCGGCTCCTCGCTTGACGGTTGGGGAGGTCTCTGGAGAACAAGCCGCTTGTCGTCCTCACGCGAGAGCTCTGCTGGCGTCCTCTCGGCGGCTGTCGCGAGCGCCGGCAGCTGCCACTCCAGCGGTTCGCTCTTGACGCGCGCGGACGCCTCGTCGTCGCTCGCGTCGTCATAGTACTCGCTCTCCGTGGTGCTGCCGTCGGCATCCATCGCAGTTGTGCCAAGTGAGGGTCCCAAAATATGCTCGAATATCACATTTTAGCACAATGAGTCGCAAACTATGACGTGAAACTGATCGTTTGTGTAAATTCAGTACAATTTTGAAGTATTTGTTTTGCAATTTAGACACTAGACACTTCGGACGTTGAAGTCTTCCGGTTAAAGCTATGGCAGTTAGTATTGACAATAGTGCGTTCACTATCCAAAAGTCGCTAAATAAGCTGTCGTGGCTGGTACTGTGGTATGGATGGACACGCTCAGTGGAGAAAGCGCAGCTTACATCAACTTCTACAATTTAGGTCGTCTCCACAACAAAATCTCATCGCCGTGCTGACCGAGAGCGACTTCTTTCTCGGGACTTGGAACGTTTTCGTCGATCGCTCGATCTACTTCGGCTTCGGGAATACCGCCGCCGCCTTCGCCTTCGTTCTGAACGGTCCGACGAATTCGAGCTGCTTCGACTTCGCGATCGCTTTCTTCGGCGTGTGGCATATCGCCTCGGAGATCTAGATCTCGACCGACTTCTGCTTGACGAGGAGCTAGACTGAGAGGTGTCGTATGACCTTGCGCCTGATCTGTGTACGGACCTCGGCCGTGATCTAGACCTGGAATTGGACCGCGATCCTCGCCGTCACCCAGATCTGGATCGCGATCGACGATAAAACTTGGACTTGGAACTTGACCTTGATCCACGTCTCGCTGGTGAACAGGATCTCGAAGGAGACCTGCTGTAAGAACTGGATAGGGAATCACTGCGGGTCGATCTAGAGCTACGTCGGCGAGATGAGCTTGGCCGACGATGAACAACACTATGCGAACGTGAACGGCTCGAACTCCGACGTTTGATTGTGCTGGACGGTTTGTCATCCCTGAGGGATGACTCACGGCGTGGACTGCTATGAGGTGGACATTTTTTATCGCTCACAGTGCTGCTGGCTTTCAAAGTAATGGGTTCGATACTGTAAGATGGAGTAGTGGTTATACTTGAGTTGCTCAACTTCTCCGCTTGCTCCACACTATCGCAACCTTCTGTGCGGAGCGGCTTGTTCACGAACTCTAACACCTTCACCACATGCTTCGGAAGCCTGATTTTACACTCTATGAACGCAGCCCCCAACGCATCCATTTGCTTCCCCAAGGCCGTTCTTAACTCGTCGTCTATACCAACTCGGTCTTCGTACATCTTCCTGCCCATCCACACCGGCGTGCTGCCTCGAGCCACTTGATCACAGTGGAACTTTGACGCATAAGTGCGACGTGATCTCCATCCATGAACATCCTTTGTTAGCGTGCGAAACTTGTCCATTGCCTCCTTCGACCAACTTGACTTGTATGCGTCGGCCGCTTTCCAAATATCCTCGCTCGCATTCATAGCCTTATCAAACTGCTGGTTACTCCAACGCGCTGGCCATTTCGACGTGTCAATTACCTTCGTTCGATGCGATTCAGAACAGGATTTGCATATGTCCTTCCCCGCCGATGTCGTGAAGACAAGGGCTGGCGGCAGCACCTGCTTGCAGCAATCGCAGAACGCGATTCCCACGCCGGGATCTGGCGGAGTGAGGACGGCAGAACAGCAACCACACGTATCAACTGAGATTTGTGTTGAAGTCAACTGATTTCGAATGGGCACCATAGACTTGGGGCCCATTCGATAGCTGCTGAGATGCTGACTTGGAGCTAGTATCTGGTGGTGAGATCTCCACGTGCGATACTAAGAGTTGCCGTTGGAGTGCTTTCTTGTTTTCCCCATCACCAGGTGGCAGCGGCCGTGAAAAAGGCTGGTCTGGGGGTGAAGGTTGCTGAAGCGGTGGATTCGAGTAGTAGTAGTAGGGAGGGTAGTGCGGATAATTGTGTTGCGGCGGGTAGAGGTAAGCCGGTTGGGATGAATGATGTGACCAAGGATGAGAAGCTTCATACGACCATATAGGGGCCGAGTTCGTCATCGTTGGATGAGGAGAATAGCCAACGGGAGGAACTGCAGGAGCCGAAGCCGGTTTTGTCGCAACAGATTCTTTGGGAAAGCTAAGCTGTTTTGGTGACTTCGTTTGGGATAGGTCTTTGTTCTTCTGCCCTACTAAAGCATCGAGGGGCATTCTTCGACATCCAAAAGCCCTCTTCGTCGGAGGGGGTGCTGTAGTCGAGCTCGGTAGGCGTGGGGCTGATGTTGACGGTGGTCCACTAGACGAAGTTGTATCCTGTTTCTTTCGTTGAGGTTCCGTGGCAGCAGCTAACTGTCGGCATCTTCGCAGCATGATCTGAACCGATGTACTCTCCACCACTTGAAACAGAGCGCCGACAAGCTTCTCGAACCCCGTCGGAATATGAATTTTTCGAATGACAGCCAATTCCAACACGACAGATGCAAGCGTGCGAGCCACCATTACGCGCGCGTCCACGAGACCCTGCGCCTCATTGAATATTCGTCGACATGACTTGACTGACACGTTTCCCTGGATTAGTTGCTTCCGATGCCGCTTGTTCAAAGCTTTCCACTCTCTTCGCAGCCTGTCGATGTCATCTTTCACGTTTTTGACTCGTGTCTGATATTGTTCACTGTGAACAACTTGTGGAAGAAGACTTAACCCCATAGACATGGCGAGAGTAATTTGAGTTGAAGACACTGCCGTCTGTGCCGGCTTGTCTGTCTTTTGATTCGGACAGCACGACTTGCACACTGGTGATTCATCGCGTGCTCTGATCACCTCGGCAGCAAATAGTCTTCTCCTACAGCAGTGACATGATTCCAACTCGTTGGTATTGGAGGGCGGTTGAGTCGACTTAAGGGCTGCCTTACAGCCAAAGCATCCAACAACCACCTCTTCCTCCTCTACCGGAGCGTCAATTTTCTCCTCTGTCACAGTCGGAGGCGCCACTGCTTCTGAGACCTTCGGAAGAAAAGGGTTGAGTCCTGCAAGTACCATAAGCGCCAGAGTCGCATCCGAAATTGCGATCTTGCACTTGGCTAGTAGCGTGCAGTATAGCATAGTCTTCTTTTTCCAGATCGCTACGCGATGGTGCTCGATCACCAACCACTCACTAAAGAGATGCTTGCGCCGATCACTTCGGTCACCTTGCATGTACACCTCACCGACTTCTTTCGCAATTTGTTGTCGATCGCTCTTGTACTTTGCCGCCTCCTTCGCGAGCCCTTCCAGCTTGCGGTTTCCTGAAACAACGTTGGGTCCTTTGCCCGTCTGTCTCTGCTCGTACTCGACGACTTCCGCCCAGACCGCATCGTGGGCCTCCAGCACGGCAGGAGCGCAGTTGAGCTCGCCCGGTGCGTTGTCTGCTAACCGCTGGAAGCTGGTGGGTGCGGCCGCTGCACACGAGATGCAGCGCCGCAGAACCTTTCTCTCAGCTCGGTCTTCCGCGGCAAAGCCCGTGATGGGCACCGGCCGAGTGCAGCAGATGCAGAACCAGGCCTCGATGAGCCCCTTCGAGGAGATCTGCACAGGCGCGGCCTTGCAGCGCACACACAGGTCGTCTGGCGCCGCCTGCGTGACGAGCGACGCGAACGGCGACACGAACGCGCCGCTGGAGGTGGTCGCTGCCGGCTGTTCGCACTCGTTTTGCTCTTCATGGGCGGCGTCCTGTACAATCATCGTCGCTGGCCGGGTGGCCGCTAGCGCGAGCGACAGGACATTGTTCCATCCGTCTGCTTGGTTGGCCGCCAGCGACGGCGCGCTGGTGGCTGTCGGCGCCGTCTGCCGCGTCACGACGAGCAGCTCCGCCTGCGCGTCCAGATAGGACTCGGCCGCTCGGCGCAGCGCGCGCTCGTCGACGGCGAACTGCTCGGGGTTCTTCCAGAGATCCGTGAGCGGCTCAAGCTCCGCGTCGGGGGCTGCAGGGGCCTTGCGGCGGCCCGCGAGCCGTCCTTGTTCGTGGTTCGCGCCATGGCTCCCAGACCGCAACAAAACAACCGCACAATGTTACAAACCTCAATAACCAGATTAGTACCGTTGGGCAGTGGACTGTACCAGTAGAATAATAGTGGCTGCGAATGTACTGTTATTGTGTTATCGTGACATGGCTACATCAAGTCTGAGAGTGCGGCACTGTCGTGGATGCCGTCTCACCTACTTCTTTTGGCAGCCCGTGCCGCCGACGATGCGCAGGCACTTGGTGCTCGGGTAGATGGACATGATGTTGACCATGACCGCCCAGGCGAGCGCGAACGCGAGGTAGAAGGCCGTGATGGCGCCGATGATCTTGCTCTTGCCGCCCTTGGCCTTGAGCTCCTGGGTCTCCTTCTTCTGCGGAGGCAGCAGCGGCAGCCACAGGAGGCCGGCGAGGTTGACGGCGTACGCGATGAGCAGCGTGTACGTTACCTGCCAGCGCACGTGGTTGGTGTCCGTCTTCACGAACGCCGAGCCGACGTCGAACTGCGCGTCTACGTTCTTCGTGATGGTGCTCGCGACGGTCGACGACATGTTGGAAACCGTCGTGAGCAGACCGTAGACGGCACCTTCGTTGCCTTCGCCAGCAAGCTCGACGACGACGTAGAGCGCGATGATGAAACCAATGCTCGACGGCAGGTTCTCCACGATCGGAGGACCGAGCCAGAACCACTGGCTACGCTCGACGTCCCACGTCGTGAGCAACGTCGTCAGCGCATCGATGATCGTCACGGCGAAGACCGTGATCGCATGCATCCATCGCCAATTCCAGTGGAGTCCCCACTTGCCCGTGGCGACAAGCACGATACCAAACATAGCGTGGCTGGACATGGTCGACAGCGACTGGTTGAGCGGCGTGACTTTGGCCCAGTAGGACGCCATGGGTGACGAGGCCGTGTACGTGAAGTTCTCGAAGAGGCCGGAGAAGAACTTGTACGCGACAACCTGGTACATTGCGCGCGACTGGAGCAGCTCCCAGAACTCGTTGACGTAGTTCTTGATGTCGACACCAGGGTGCTTTTCTTCCTTGAGGAAGAACCACGTCGCCGGGATCACGGGGATGGTGCAAATCGCGAGGATTAGCATCACCTGCGGGAACGTGAGCGACCAGTCGAAGTCACCACCATAGTCTTTACCGTTGAAGAAGATGCCAGTAAGAACGTTCGACAGCGTCTGGAAGATCGTGCGGATAGTGTAGATCGTGGTCTGGGTCGTGCCACGCACAGCCTCCGGCTCACGCTGAGCCAACTCCACGGTGACAGCATCTGCTGCGACGTCAGCACCGACATAGCCGACCGCCGCAAGCATCATAAGGACGATGAACTTGCCACCTCGATCCGGAGCGGTCTTGTCGATACCCGTGGCCCAATCCTGCGCCGTGTAGTTCGCGACAGCCTTGGTACGCAGCGCATGGTCAATGTAGTACGGCTTGCCGACGTGAGAGGTCGCCATGATCAAAAGTGCGACGGCGCACAGCGTCCAGCCGATGATCATGAATGGGCGGCGACGGTAGCCGAAGATGGGGATGCAGTCGGAGAGGATGCCGTAGAAGACCTTGAACGACCACGGGATCGTGACAAGCACCTTGGCAGACAGGATCTGCGTGCCTTCCATATTCAAGTATTGCTGGAGGATCGGGTAGACGACTGCAGGCAGCGTGCCGTAGACCATGCCGACGGCGGCGTACTGGAAGGCGAGACCGATATAGTCACGGCTCCAAATGTTGGGGCGGCCGCCAGCGCGCAACGCGCCGCCATCGAAACCGCCTTCGATGTCCTGGGGAGTCTTGGTCTCCGCGTAGCCGGCCTTCTTGGACGTCGACGAGATGTACGACAAGCGCTCGACGACGTCAAGCTGCGGGACGGGCAGAGCCATCGTTCGGTTCTCGAGGCGCTGGGATTTGAGTGCGAGGGCGCAGATTGGAGAATGCGTGAAGGGGACGATGGCGTTGAAACAGCAGATCCGACCGGGATCACGATCGCTGGCCACGAGATGTGAACCCAGCTGCACCGTTCACACTTGGAGAACAAGGCTGGAGCTGCGCACCGTTCACACTTGGAGAACAAGGCTGGAGCTGTTCAGCATTGAGGGGGCCCTGGCCCAGGGCAGAGGACCCATTTCCCCAGTCAAGGATCTGCAGCCTGGTTCTCCCAGATCTGTTTTGCAGCAGCTTTCAATCCGCTGGTTTTGTGGGACAGGGGGTGTTGGTGGCCTGTCCCATGAGGAACGGTCGGACTCGCGGATTGGCCGACGGATCTTGACAGAAGCCCGGACATCACCAATAGGATCGCACGAACGCCGTGACAACGGACGACTACCGCACTGCTGGCCCTGCCATGCGCGCTAAGGTGACCTCGCTGATGGCTCACTTTGGATGAGCCCCAAGCACCGAGGCTGCGAGTGCACGTCGGGGCAAAAAAGGAGCTCCTGAAGAACGCTTGGGCCGAGACTCGAGTTCTGCTCTTAAAGCCATTGGACAGCCTCTGTCGACTCGACAGCCCCGCCGAGGTCCAGTGCAATGCGTTGGAACGATTGCAGGGTGAGTGGTTGAGCAAACCAGCACAGCCCCACAATTTGTGGACCACGGATCATTCGAAGAACCCCATTCCAGACTGCCCACAGCTTGACAGCGATCGATAGGATCTTGATAATCCTTGCGATCGAACTCCCCCTGGAGCGTCGGATCGCGAGTCGGGGCAGTAATATTGAATAGTCACAGCACGACGCGTTGCTCAGATCAAACAAACCGAACAAACCAAGACAATGCAGAGGGGTAATGAGGGAAAGGCGAAGGACTTTTAATTCCTTTGCGCGGGTTGCTAAGAAAGTTATGGACCCCACCGCACTTGTCGAAGGTTGTTGGACAGTTTCTGTATCCGCCTCTTTCTACGTTGCACCCAAGGGCTGAGCTCACGACCCAGCACGACACCACCAACACCACGTGGGCTTGAAAGTTAAGTAATTGTGCAGCAGATGCAGAACAATGCAACTATATGTCAGCGCTAGCGGCAGGTCTAAGATGCTGCCACTATACTCAAGACGAAGTCACATGGTATCCATTCACCTAAGCTGAAAACGGCATACGAATACCGCGTCGCGACGGCTACACGGCATTCAATGCAA
Organism: Pythium scleroteichum; assembly: GCA_023335855.1. Taxonomy (NCBI): domain Eukaryota; phylum Oomycota; class Peronosporomycetes; order Pythiales; family Pythiaceae; genus Pythium; species Pythium scleroteichum. Next base: position 12,375 of record JAADVR010000201.1, read on the forward strand.
CATACCACAGTATTCGAAGGGAGACCCGTGCTTCATCTGAACAGTGGAAGTCGTGATTGCGATGAGAAGCGGCACCAACGTTAATTTTCGCCCAGTAGCAAAGTCGACTGGAGATATTAATCGTTCCACCAGACAACGTCGCCACGCGTGTCCGAGTGCCTATGGAACGATTAATCTCACTTGTCGTGCGAATCGGAGACCTACGTGCCTTGCCGGACAACTCTAACTCGATGACGCATCAAACCGTTGTTATGATACGATCATGAGCGGTGATGGCATTCCCAGAAGAAGATTATGCTGCACGCACCTTGTTCGATGGGGCCAGGGGAGATACACTCAGCCCACAATTAGACGCATCTGAATTCCAACTTAAAGCTTTCCTGACCCACGCTGAATCCAGACTACTAGTTGGAGTCTAAGGCATTGACTAGGGTTTACGGCGTTTTTGAGAAGAGGGTACTGAGTGGTAATAATGAGTTCTTCACCGCTCGCACGTTGATCCGGTGTCAGTTTTCAGTAGCTGAATCCAAACGCTCTGAACTGCCGCCGGGTTCGATCAGCAAAAAGATTAGCCTCTGATCGGAGGACCACGGTTGGCGGGAACTCCTGAAGAGGAGTAGATTTGAGTATTGGTTTCTACCCGCATATTTAGCAGAAGCGGTACAGCAATTGTGCAGCCTCCGAAGCCCAGTCGGTGTTCCGAACGCTAACTACCCGATCTCAGCGGCACACTTGCCCCCCGATCATTAAACCAACCTTCTAGTAACACCGCAGAGCAAAAGGGCAATTTCATGCGTTTCCCGCCATTCAAGTTGAACGGCGGGAAGAACTGCATATCATCCTGCACACGAATCTTCTCAAAGATTCGAGTCGAACATTACGGTACGAAACGTGACACGAGTGCGAGGGTCACTGACGTGCGTCTGTGCAAATAGATGTGAGTTCTTTTACGAGAGAATCGAATCGATATCAGTCTCTACACAAGGGAGTGGACCTCCGGAAGAAGATTCGATCACGGCGAATTCAACCCTCTCTGCGGTGCAGAGGTGAGCTGTGCAGAGTCTGCACCCGAGCATGCCGTGCCGCGCAGTCTTCAGTCTTCAGTCTCAAAATTCCTGACAGCGTACCCATCGATCATGCTCCCAGCCAAGGTCCTGCAACTCGGTGGTCTCCTCACAGTGTACGCAGCCACTGCCCAGTCACAGCCTGCGCCCAACAATGGCGATACAGGAGCGGCCACCCCGTCTCCGATGCCATCGATCGACGCACCGCCGGCTCGCTCTGCCTGCTCGGTCAACATCGACCCCATCGACAAGCACAAGATCCACCTCGGGTGCGAGAAGACCGAGCGCGTGCGCTTTATCGGTCTCGGGGACTGGGGTGAGGAATTCATCGCGCCCTATGTTCTTGGCGTGCGCGATGGTGTCATCGAGGAGGCCAAGGCCAACTCGTACGACTTCCTCTTGGCGGTCGGCGACAACTTTTACAACTATGGCGTTGCTAACGTCACTGACGATATCTGGCGTACATTCTGGCTCGAGCGATGGCAAATCGGTACCAACCTTACGTTGCCGTGGATCGCGTTTTTGGGGAACCACGACTGGTACGGCAACGGCGACGCACAGATCGAGTTCAGCACGAGCAAGCAGAAGGGCTCCGAGTACTGGATTATGCCCAGCAAGTTCTACAGCATCGATGCGACGGTCTCGTCGGGCAAGTAGGCCAAGATCACAGTCGTCGATACTCAGTCACTTGTCTCCGACGAAGACTTTCAGTGGGCTGAGAAAGAGTACAACGACCCCACAGCGGAATTCGTGATTGCTGCCGGCCACCACCACATCTACTCGGCTGCCAAGGCTGGCGACAACTCCACCGCGGGCATGGTGCGGCTCCGCGACACGATCGAGGCGAACTCGAACGTGAAGGCATACGTGTGCGGTCACGAGCATGACATGCAGTTCCTTCAGCACAACAACACGGACTACTTCATGTTCGGTGGAGGCGGGCGTACTATGGATGAGGCCGAGGTCGGGCCCGGCTCCAAGGCCAGCACGGTCTACTTCAAGAAGAAGTACGGCTTCTCTACCTTCGACATTGACCCGACCTCGCGTACCGTGACGGTGACATACCACGTCTTCAACAACCAAGGCGAGGAAATCGACACGCCCGTGTTCACGCGTCACTACTGAGCGGACGAAGTGGGGCGGCGCGCTGGAAAGGCCCTTGGCGTAACAGCGAACGCCCGTGCCACGATATTAGTTGGCGTCTGCGTATTGCGCTCTCATAGGACGTTCCTCGAACAGAGCACTGCTTCGATCACGGTAATGAATATCTGCGACGTGTGCATTGCGGGATTCCTATCCCTTGTTTGGGTGCGCCCCATCTGTTTTTGCCATTGTAATACCGGTTGGCTTGAGACAGCAGGCGCGACTTGAGAATGGGCGGGTCGGGCAGCGACACGGAGACGGACGACGAGCTCTTCGACCGGATCCAGGCGAGTCGGGCGCGCAAATGTGAGACGCGAGATGTGCGCGCGTCCGAGCGTGAACGAGGCACGTCTGAAGGCCTCGTGGGGCCCGAGAATGAGACGTCGGAAAACCAGCGCGATGGGCCCCCTCAGCAGATTCTCCATCATAAACCGTCGACTGCCAGGGCCTCTGAAGATGCAGCGATCGGAGAAAAGGGTCTTGACAGAAACCTCCAGCGGGACCATGCGACTAGTGGGTTTCCAGCATTTCTGCTCAATAGTGCGGACGATGAACAGTCACTGCCGGCAAGATCATCTACGCCTCCGTCGCCAGCAGATCCCGACCCTGCTGCCAATACAACGATGGTTTTCAGCGATGGCGATGAACCGCCACGATTTGACGCCGTAGATGAAGAAGCGCAACCAAGCGGTAGCCAGTCGTCTACGCCTCTACCTTCCTCTCAGCGCGCTCTGGCGCCAAGCATCGTGCTTGTCAAAGCAGACACGCAGGCCGTCGAACAGCGGAATGCAGCACCTGCGCCTCAACCGCCCACATCGCAAGCTCTGCCAACTGTGGTCCCGGATAGCGGCCACTTCATCTCTCCATTCTCATCTCTCACGACGCAATATCGTCCACCACCGCCACCCGTGGTTGGAGCACCACCAACCTCTTACGTACCTGGTCGTGCAATGACCAACCCAACCCAACCACCTCCAGCTTCAGCAGTCCGCATCGAGTGTTTCAAATGCTCCAAAGTGCTACCTCCTATCTCATCACCCGTTCCGGTTGAAGGTCACTCGGCTTGCAGTTGCTGTCAGCGATACTACGGGCACGTTGTCTCTCGAACGGATGGGTCCCAATACTGCACGTCATGTATTCCGCCGCCGCGTGTCTTTCAACCTTCGGTACCGCCTTCTCATCCTGGAGCGTCTCTTCAGGTCGGGGCCATCCTGTGCGCTGTGTGCGCATTATGCAAAGAACATGTCCGAGTGGTTCCTCCAAAGTCACGCGCCGACCGCCTGGTCTGTCAATGCTGTGTGCTTCCGCTTTCAGTGAATGCTTTCACAAAGAACCAGCGGAAACCTAGTCATCCGATGCGTCGTTGCCGAACATGCGTTACCTCGAAGACCCAACCAGCCAAGTTTCACAACATTCACGGGAAGAATCACCAGGGATCGGCTCCTCCGGCTCCTCGGCAAGCAAATGTTCAGGCTTCAACTGCAGCTCCCTCAACGTCACTAGCAGAGTCTCAAGTCACGGCGGAAGAACTACTCGAAATGGAGATTGCGGTGCGAAACTATAAACTCGCAAAGCGATCTATTAACCGAAGACGGATTGCCAACGATCTGCGCGGTTCTACCCGCATTGGGTATGAAGCTCAGCTTGCGGCCGAGGAGAAGAGAGTAGACGAGCAGATGGCGAAGGCGAGAGCAGTGAACCCCCAACTCTTCGACGATCTTAACCGCGGAATCAATGTGAAGAGCGCATCGGTCCCACCACTAGAACGCGACAACGCAGGCGTGAAGAAGACGACGAAGAGGTCGCCGATACAGCCAAAACCTGCTAGGAAGACCGTGGCACCCCAGAAGAGAAAACCAGGCGAAAGCAGCGCAACTCCGCGAGCCAAGCGAACACGAGCATCTGCCAGCCCCTCGCCGGCTTCACTGACGAAGTCTGTAAGCGTAGTGCCGTTGGAGCCAGACTCGCCCATAGCTAAACGTGTCATCCCGACGCGTTCTCGCACCAGGGGGGCCGCCAAACCCATCGAGGTCATCGATCTCGTCGATAGCGATTGATACTGTTGTCACACATCACATAGAGCCCCTAATAAACGATATGAACCTCTGTCATGGACTACGACATGCCAGTCCATAATTGAGAGGATCAGGGTGATCAATCACAAGTATGCTTCGAGCAGCGCGCCATGCGAGGCCGCTCGTCTCCTGTGCGCGAGGCCCCCAGTCGCGGACCTTCCTCACCTCAATCACGTGGTCACCACAGCGGATGAAGTACGCCAGGGTGCTGCTCCTCGTCGGCCGCGCTCTCGCGGTGTACCCGACGTTCCACTCCATCAACGACCCCTCCGCGCCGATCAACAAGCTCTTTGCCCGCGACACCACCGCGCGCGAGCGCATGTACATGTTCGCGCTTAGCCTGAACAGTCCCGAGGAGCCTTTGGACCTGGAGCAGTTCCTTCGCGGTGCGAGCGACGCTGCCAAGGCGGTCGTTGGGGCGATCCACGGCGGAGATTTTGGGAGACTAGAGGAGATGGCAGTGGCCGACTGCGTCAGCGCGTGGAAACAGCGGCCGCAGCAGCTCCGGGGTGTGCTGGGAGCACAGGATGGGTCAACGCTGCGGTTGGACAGAGTCGACGTGACCCACGTGGGTCTGGCGGAGCTGAAGTATTCGTTCTCGAGCACTCAGAATGGGTCGAGCGATGGCGACGACTCTCTAGAAAAGAGCGAGGACGAGACGACGAACCGGCCGCTGAGCAAGTTCTTGATGCACGAGGAGATGCAGATCAAGATCCGCTTCGAGGTACGCGAACAGTTCCGAGTTCTCGACGACGTGTCATCAGATGAGCGAGAGCTTGCCGTCGACTCGTCGTTTACGTGGGCCTTTCACTCCGACGTGTCACGCGCAGACCTCATCGACTGGGTCATCACCTCTGCGACTCCGTTCTTGAGTAAGCCTGTTGAATAGGTCCTTTAGTGTTTCACATACTTCCGAATATTCCATGTGCATGTATAGCCCTGCCCGGTCTTATGCTTTCCTCTTCAGAACACCATGGCTGTTGAGCAGCCGCAGGTTCCAGATTGAAATAAGGAACAGTACAACCATCTTGCATCCTTCCCTTCCAACAAGATGAGTCTAGAGACGAACGGAACCCAATGCAATTAAGCGAAGAAAACAGTGTTCACCGCGCACAATCACCCACTGTCGATTTGGAATGTGGTGGCAACATCAGGTTGTAATCTGTACAAGCATGCATTCCGGATCTTCGTTTTCGAGCTTCATGGTATCGAATCGTGGGAATCAATCTGCCGAAAGACCGTCTCTATGATGGCGGCCTGGCTTCAGCGGACCCGAGGTTGCCAGATAGCACCCTACAATGCAATCGCGAGGCAACGCATCTGGCGCCTGGTGTCGTGCTTCGAGTCGGGCGCAGCGCACCGCTGTACCAGCAACGACAACTGGGTCATATCCTAAAGAGTGGTGAACCCGATTGCAATCCGCTCTCCCTTTGTTCTCAGTGCAATGCCGGCAAGCTCCAGTCGAGGTCGTCTGACGTTGTGACGCAAGAGATGAACTTCGCGATGTAGACATTGTGCTGGAGCAGCTCACTGACTTTTGCACGATCCTGTGTCTGATAGATCTCCCTGGTGTGTTCGCGGGTGCGTATCTCCACGTGCAGCAGTAGTCGCTCGACTGAGGGCATCTCGCTCTGCTCTCCCGTTTGTTCGTATCCAGCACGTAGCTCCTCTCGAAATTGATCTTCAGTCAGTTGTGCGTAGCAAGCCCGCAGCAGGCTTGCACTGTCGACCTGCATATCGAGAAGCGTGAACTTCATGCCACGTGACAGCGTCCGCCGGAGACTCGCTTGGAGCTGCTGATAACACGGCGACAAGCAGTACCGCTGCATCTCTTCGAGAATGGGCGACGTAGTCCCCCACCCGCCATCCGTCTCGACGAGTTGAACAAAATCTTCTGAACTAGCGTCCATGAGCACGCGCCTCGCGGCTGCTGCGGCGCCTCGTAGAAACGCTTCGACGTTCAAGTCCAGCCGTTGCGGAGCGTTGAGCGCGGCGAAGATGAGCGCATGGTGGGCTGTCGACAGCGACGGCGCGAACATGCGCTGGTTGACGCACGGGAAGAAGCGAGGCAGTCGCGCGAGGCTGCGCTCGATGCGACCCAAGCGACCTTCGAGTCCTGTGAGCAGCGCTGGTGCAGCTGAAGACGACGATCGCGAGGCCTGAGAGCTGAAAGAGCGCGCTCGGTTGACGCCACGAGGCAGCGCGAGAGCCGTGCGCATGCTCAGGTGTTCTCTACCTCGTCGTGGGGGGTTCCGTTCTGAAGACTGTTATTAGTGTCCGCTGGCCAGCTCATCGTTACGGAACGCTCGCTGGGATAAGCCATTCACCCTCAGGCACTGAGATGGAATTGCCGACGATACACGACGTGGAGAGCAACGATTTGCCGCCAATCGTGATGCGCAGATCACGTAAGCCACGCTACGACTGCCGAAACCGAGCATGGTCACTCGCCGAAACGGACCAAGCCCTTCGCAATCTGCCTTGCGATGGTGCGCCAAGTGACACGGCTTGTGCGCCCGTCGCGTGCGCGCTGCCTGAGCTCACGCGCCGAGCCATCACCGGAGCTGCTCAGCGGGCTGCCGCTGCTGGCGTCTACGCTCTGGCGGTGCGCGCAAAAGTACCCGGCGCTGGCCGAGTGGGAGGATCGCGAGCTCGTGCCGTCGACGCTTTCGACGTGGGATCGCCACCGGCTCTTCCTGCTCGTCAACACGCCAGCGCGACTGGATTTCGAGGCCGAGCCGTTTCTCGCTGGAGCCAAAACCGCGATTGAGCAGCTCATCCGAGCCACGAAGAGCCGCGAGTTTGCCGACTTCGTCGAAAGCCAGCGCGAGTCCGAGGTCGTCGAACGAGTGCGCGCGTTCTGCACGCCGCGCGGGTTCGCGTTCCACGAAGATGCGACGAAGCAAGCACTCGCGCGGAAGATGGTCATCGAAGTCGAGCATGTCGAGGTCGAGAGTGTGCAGCTGAACGAGTGCGTCTACGGTCAGGTCAGCGAGGCCGAGTTCCAGCAAGAGCTGCGCGGGAAGCGACGAGTGATCAACGAGATCACAGACGACGCCACGCTCGAGCGACTGTTTGTCTCGGTGAAAGCCACTGTCCACGAACGACTTCGCCGCGAGTTGATTGGGGAGGAGGTCCAAGTTGTCGAGCAGAAGAACGTGTATTTCGCGGTGCTGGCCTCGAACGTGACGACTCCGGAGCTCGTGGACTGGGCATTCGTGGCGAATGTTTTGGGCAACACTCTTCGATCGAATGAAATCTCACGAAGCAAACTGTCATTGCCCGACTCAGGAGACGCCAATGCAGCACCCAATGACTCATGAATGAATGCCCAAACATACGAGGATTGTAGAGCTTGCTGGTCAAATATAATCGTCGATTACACATTGTACGTTGTTGGTCTCGATGCACGGCGGAGCTGGCGGTTCAGCACCATCCATGCCACTCCGTCCTGGTCTGTTCGTTTAACCCGTTTCGCAGGAGGCTCTTGCGTTGAACCATCCGATCCCCGTGCACTCCGGAGGCACTCGGCGGTGGCCTTCGCTGCGAGGAGCAGATCTTCTCCACTCACATTGCCATTCCCTGGGGGCTTTCTTTTGATGATCTTCACCTTCCCATCCTTAGTAATTCGGTGGTTCGGTTTGTCACCGTCATACTCCCCTTGCTCATGGTCGCGCTCCCCGAGCTTAACTTTCCCGTCCACAACAGTCAGCATATCGCAGACTTCATCGTACAGCGCTACGTTGGCCAATCTCAGCTGGACAGCTTTTTCGTGCAGCTTCGACTCTTCTTCCAGCAATTGAAGTTCGTACTGCTCGCGGTATGGCCCATCGAGATCATTCACACCACGCCGACGCTCGATCGACCTGTAGTCTTGGAGAATGTCTCGAAGAGCCTTTTCCATGCGCTGTCTCGCCTCGACTTCGTCAACCTCAATCGCAGGGGCCTCTTCCGGCTCTTCCTCTCCGTCGGAGCCATGCTCGTGCAGTCGTGCAGCCTCTCGCTGCTGCTTCTCAAGTTTGGTCTTGGCCAGCTTCTCGCGACGCTTCGCCGAAGCCTCGAGCTTCAGTTCGATCGCCTTCTTGTTCTTCTCGATCAACTGCTTGCGAGTGAACTTGCTCTTGCCGCGGACGATCTTCAACGCTTCGTCGCCGCCCTGGCAACACGTGAGACACCGCTGCTCGTGCGCGGGCTTGTGGCGCTGGGCCTTGGAGAAGTGGCGCTCGACCAACCCCCCGCGCCTACAGCACGCGCACGAAAGAATCTCACCCGCGTTCTTTCGGCGGCTTTTGCTCACGGCTTTCGACGTGAACCTCAGCGTGCACAGCCCACAGAACAAAGCGTCCTCATCCTGAGCCGGCTCATCCAGTGCTCTCGTGGGCGGCTCCGAAGCTACTGGGGAAGCGCTGTGACCTCCGACAGCGGGGGCGTTCAAGGTTATCTCTGCATATTCCACCGAAGGAGGAGTCGGCGGCCCGGGAGGCACAGCGAGCACGGAGTTGGGGGCGATCCACGGCGGGACACGAAGTGGCGGAGTCAACGTTCGGGCGACAACGGGCTTCACTTGCGTGGTCTCACTGGTGGTAGACACTTTGCGCCTCATGGAGAAGCTGCGGTTCGCCGTGTGCGCCGCGTTCTCTGCGTCGCTGTCGGTCTCGGTCGTGCTCCCTCCGCCGTTCTTAGACTCCATTCTGAACTGAGGCATGGTTCGAATTTTGGACAATGTCGCTCTTTCAGTATATTTCTCACCATTCTACCAGAATAAGTTATAATATACTGAAATTACGCGTGTTACACCCTCTCAAGCCCAATTCAATCCCTCAAAACAATGGAAAAAGCAACCTAACTTGGAGCTCCAATTCTTTCCACGAGTTCAACGAGCCGCGAGACGTCGAGGCAACAACGAGAGCCTCGCAAAATGCAAGAGCTATCGCCACAACTACGCAATACACATCTGTCTGGACAGCAGTGGTGATGTTCATTCCACGTGACTTCTTTCGAACGGCAACCCACCATTCCGCTTAGTCGCTCTCATCGATGGCAATCGCCTCGCTCGCAGTTCGACCTCGTGGCGGTGCTTCTTTCTCTTCCACCGCCATCTTGGACATTCTCTTCGGGGGCGCGCGAACCTTTTTCCGCTTTTTGGTGACGCTCTCCGCAGCCTCGCTGCCCAATGAACTCGATTCCGCTGCTCGGGTCTTCTTTCGCTTTTGCCTTTGAGGCTTTTCATCCTCGTCACTTGAGCTATCGTCCTGGTCGCGAACACGTCTTGAGAGCAGGCGCTCACGGTCCTCACGCAAACGCCGCAGCGGGTCTGCCACTCGGTCCTCGCCGACCCCTCGAGAATGAAGCGGCTAAACGTGTCGAAGTTTCGCTGTCTCAGCTTTTCTCGGCGCTTTCCCTGAGCCGACTGCTCCACCTCCTCTTCATCTGACGACAAGTCGAGTTGCCGCCGCTCTTCTTCTTCCTGCTGCCGCTCCTGCTTCTTCCGCGCCATGGTCTCCTTCCGCTTGGCCGCTGCCTGTTTCGCCGCCTCTGCGCGTTGCTGTCGCATGGCTTCTAGCGGTCCCGCGCCGACCTTACGCAGTCCACGCAACGCTTCAGGCCTCTCCCTGATTGACTTTGATTCGCAGAGAATGCGCCTTCCTTCAGTTGACGCTTGCAGCATCCACAGCGGAACGTTCGAGAAGACCCTGCGACGGACGTGGTTTGCGTCGTGAAGACCTCGTCGCAAGTGTCGCGCTTCGAGACATCAGCAGCCGCCTTCGCTTTGGCAGCCGCGGCCACTCTGTCGGTCAGCAGTCGCGGCTGAGGGCGACGCCACGGCCTCGTCGCAGGGGGGGTCTTCGCGTCTTGCTGTTCCTGCTTGAGCTGTTGTTTGCGAGTAGACTCGCCTGCACTGGCCATGGCGTCGCTGTCGGTCTCAGTGGAGTCGTCCGCATGGGGCTCCGTATGCGCATGGCGAGCGGATGCTGCCAGCGTCAGACTGAATGCCGAACAGTTGTTAACGAGGGATCAGTTTGTACGCATCACCGTCGACGTCCCGTGCGACGTGAGATCCGTGACGCCTGTACTGTTACATCTCTGAGGATTCCTGCAACTCTCATCAGCACGAGTAACGCCGGGCTTCCTGAGCACCCGTCACGGAGTGAAGAGCCCACATTTGGGAGAGCTGTAGGCTTCGTTTTGGTGCGTGGTCGCGAATCCTTACGCTGGGATCCATCGGGCCGTTAGGTGCGCACCTCCGAACCTCCATTGTTGCATATCCACATGGCTTGCGAACACAACAGTCGACCGACAGCCATGAGAATCGCGGTTGGATGCGCCTCGCGCATGCGCCTCCGCTGCGCGCCTCCTTCTGTACGTACACAACCCCATGCGTGCGTGCGTGCTCCCCGCGTACTCGACTCATGACTCACGGGTTACACCAATGTTCGCATCCATAGGCTACGCGATCGCTGCGAGCCTTCAGCCGAGGCCCCCAACGCCAGCCTTTGCCCCCCATCAAGGCTTGGGAAGTACTTCAGCGCATTCTCGAGCGACGCGATGCGTATATGAAGTACAGGGCCGACGGTGTACTACCTCACGATGCATCTCATTTAAAGAGCTTGTCGCTCTTCAGCGTCGCCCAACTGCCGAGTCAAACCAATGTGGACCTGCGCGAGTTCCTGGATGGCGCCAAGTTCGCCGTCGCAAATGTGCTGCAGGCGACGAGCTCTCAAGACTTCACGCATTTTGTCGCGGGGCGCTCGTCAGAGTCCGAGAGCGCATCGCGACTGCGCGAGTGGTGCACCCCTCTATGCTTCGACATGATGGTCGACAACGTCCGATATTCGTGGGAGAACCATCGCATGTTCGAGATCGATAGTGTCAACGTCGACTGGATCTCACTCTCGATGGCGCGGTACGACCGCGTGAGCGAGGAGGAACTGGCCGCAGACGCGTCGCTCGCGCAGCAGGTCAAGATGAACCGCGCGTGGAGCCCCTCAGCGACGACCGAGCGCCTGCAGCTTAACGTCGCCCTGACCACGACGGAGCGCACGCGGCAGACGCGGCTGGAGCAGAAGCGCGTGCGCGTCGTGGACAGCAAGTGGTACTACCAGGCAGCGCTGCTCTCGGACGTGACGTTGCCCGAGGCCGTGGACTGGCGTGTCGCGGCCGTGGCGGCCGAGCGCGGGCTCGGCGAGACGCTTGTCTCAGTCGAGGACTTGCCGGAGTGAAGCCATTTTGAGTAGCGATCATAACGCCACCCCTTTCGGCATGGCCGTAACCTGCGATATCATGTTTCTCCTTGCCCTAACCCTTCTCCCCTGTCCTCCTTCCTGGGAGTGTTCGGTTCCGCGGGCCAACTCTGAACCTCCGGCAGAGTTGGTTTTCTCCATCCCCCCTCGGCGCGGATTCCATGAAGAGCGACTTCATCGGCGGCGCCATCGCCGTGGCCGCGGCCTTCGCGTCCATCTTCGGAGTCAACCTGCAGAAGTACTCGCACGACCGTGAGGAGCTGCGCGCCAAGCCGCGGCCGTACCACCTCCGTCCACTCTGGTGGGTCGGCATGGTCTGTGTCGTCGGCGCCTCGCTCGGCGACTTCCTCGCGCTCGCCTTCGCCTCGCAGTCGCTCGTGGCCTCGCTCGGCGGAGGATCCACGATCCTCGGCAACTGCCTGCTCTCGCGCTTCTGGCTCAAGCAGGCGCTCTACATCACCGACATCGTCGGCGTCATCTTCGTCACCTTCGGCGTCGTCACGCTCGCGGCCGCCAGTGTCTCCGAGCCAGGCCACTACAAGATGGGCGAGATCTACGACCTCATGGTCGCACCCTCCTTCATCGTCTATGGACTCGTGACCACGGCGTTCGTGCTCACGCTGTACCTACGCGTGCGCCGCTCTAAAGCACCGGCGCTGCGAGTGGCCGCATCCTCGAGTCCGACCGCCGAGGCGACCACGACTGAATCGACGCAGCCCGAGCCTATGCGCTTGAAGCCCCTGTCTGCCAACAAGAAGCGGTTGAACAAAGAGCATTCCGAAGACGAAGACAACGAGAACTCATTTGCTTCTCGCTCGGCGCTCATGTCGCCATTCCCGTCCCCAATTTATGGCGACATGCCCCGAGACATCACCGATGAAGTGCTGGATGAAGAAGAGGCCGCGGGCATCATCCACAACGTTAAGAAGATGCGCAAGTACCAGGGAGAGATCGAAAAGCATACGCTCATTATCGACCCAAAACTGCCACTCTACTGGGCGGCGATATCCGGCACGATTGGCGCCCAGTCTATGCTGCTGGCGAAGTGCGTGGCAGAAATGATCTCTTCGACGGTCAACGGAGACAATCAGTTCGTGTACTTCGGTACTTACGTCATCATTGGCGCAATGGTGGCTACTTTGCTCACCCAGACCCACACGTTCAACCTTGCGAGTATGGCTGGCGACACAATGTCGTCGTACCCGGTCTTCCAAGCGTTCTGGATCAGCATGAGCAACATCTCGGGTATCGTCTTCTTCCAGCAAACCAGCGAGTTTACATCCACCCAGTGGATGCTGTTCCCGTCTGCGATCGTGCTTGTTGTGTTGGGCATGACACTGATTGCCAAGCACGAGAAGTTCGGCAATCGCGTCAAGTACACCATCGCCATGCCCATTATCTTGAGCTCCGATCGAGAGAATGATATCGTGGCTCAGTCATTTGTGTTCCGAGAGTCCACTCCTCAGCATTTCCAAGACGACGAGTTCGCGGAACAGTTCTCCGCCAGCCCTCGGCGACGGAGGGCGTCTGTTGATGTTGTTTGACAGTTAGCACTACTCAAATACATAGATATCTCCGTCCACGTCGTCAATCTCCGCGATTGTTCTACTGTGCAATAAAATCATGGTTTCATAATGGAGCGAATGCGCCTGAGTGTCAAGCAATCTATTTTCCTAGTTGGTGCGTAGCGCAACTCAACCGAGAGGAGACCGCGCCGTCCTTTTGACGACTGGCTGAGTCTCCTTGAAGTCGCTTGCGTCCACGATTCTCCACTCCAGCTGTGTCGGATCGCTCACATTCGTCTCAAACGTCCACCCGAACGTAGTCTCAAGCGTCTTGTGGTCATCGATGGCTGCCGCACTGTCGTCTGCTGAGCAGACACGAATGTGCTCGACAACATCATACGCGACCTCAAAGCGGAGCCACTCATCTTCATGATGTCCGAGCTTCTTGGCCTGGCTTTCTGGAAGGTGTTGCATGTGGTAGTCTACGGACGCTAAGCCGACGTGATTGATATCCAACTGTTCGAGGACGAGTTTGGTCCTGCGCGGCTCAGCGTGGACGGCAAACTGCTGTGCCAAACGCAGCGGCTTGCGTTTCAGCGTCTCCAATACTGCTGCATTGGATGTGATTTCTTCCAAGGCATCGGTCGGAACATCTGGATATACAGCGCCTTCAGCATACAACTCGTCGTAGACCATTCGCACCGCATGCGTCGCCCCAGTCATGAACTCGAACAGGTCCACCGTAGTGGCGCGAGGCATGCACGTGAGAACGAACATCCGGCTACGCGCCTCGTCCGAAGTGCTCCGCGCAAAGACTCCCTTCTCGTAGTAGTCGATGAACTCCGACCAGCGACCGCAGACGCGCGAGGCGACGCCCCACCCGCGGCTTAGCATGTATGGATACCCGAACGATCGCCAGTACGAGAGCCCCTCAGGAGCACCTTGCGACGGCTCTGGTGACCCATTTCCGGAACTGAAGAACCGTCTCGACCCCATAAGAAAAGGATTTGTGGATTTAATCACCTGCTCGGTCCTCTGCGCGGCCATGGCACCGCCAGCGCCAAGTGAGCGCATAGCTCTCATGGCCGCTAACCCCTGTGGAGACCGCTGGCGGAGCAGAGCTCATGAGCAGGGTTCACCTGCCCGATAGTTTACCTAGAGAGTATCCACTGTACTACATTGAACTAGACTCACTCCGCGTGCTGATGCCGCCGTTCGTTCCAGCACTGCTGTGTCCAACAGAACAAGCTTCCTAATCGACGTGATTATGGCCTTTTACGTGACAAAACGTGCGAAACAACAACTCTTTCGGGGGAGTAAACACGCAGACGGTGGCTTGAAAATGCGGCTTCCAAGCATCTCCCGTACGCACTTTCTGTCTTTATCTTCTGATTATGCACGAAAAAAACCACAATCAGTTGCGACAGTGGTCGTTTCAGGAGCGATGATTGGCTGGAATTCAGCTCGCTGGTGCTGAAATCGGCCGGAGACGCGCGAGTCAGCATCACCTGCGAAAAATTGGCAGCTCCTCCCGTCTCGAAACGATCAAGACACTAGCCCGTCACCACACTTTTCTTCGTCCGATATGGGCAGCAAGGACATCGAAGACGGCGGCGCCGTCGTAGCCAATGCGACGAGCTCCTCCGCCGTTTCCCAACGAGGTGCCTACCAGCACCAGCTGAGCTCGGACGGTGTCGGGACGCCCCCGGAGACTCAAGGCCGCGAGCTCCACCACGCTTGGACTCTCGGGACGCCTCCCTCGACGACTGCAAGTGGCGCAGTCGCCCACGACCATGTCCAGTTTGCGATGATGGAGGATCCGTCACCGAAAATTGGCCCCGTTGTCGGTGGCGGCCGTGGCTTCGTGCCCGTGACCGCCGGCGCGACTGGCGTCGACCAAGATTACTACCATGAAGCCATCTCGCCGTCCTCGGCGCCGGGAGGCAGCAGCAACCGCCGCGGCAGCCACGACGGCGGCGAGTCTTTCATGCGCCGCTTCTCGCACACGGACGACCGCCGCTACGCCGCGTCGTCGCCCGGCGGCCGCCTGAGCCGGATCGGCAACAACAGCCTCACCTTCGTGAGCAAGCGCAACGTGACCCGCGACACGGCGCACGAGCTTGCGCGTCAGGCGCTGGCACACCGCAAAGTCTCGGTCGGTGACATCACCTTCGACAATCCACGAGAAAGCAACCTGCGTGAGAGCGTCCGCCGCGTGCATGTAAGTGTCAACTAACGAGATGACGGGAGGTCCTTCACTCAGCTGAACTGGTGACGTGGATGATTCTGTACAGGCTTACTCGCGTCGTGAGGCTCCGGTGGACTATGAGATCACGACCGGTGTCAAGTTCAAGAGCCGCCCGTGCCAGCTCACGATGGACCGTGAGGTGCTTGAGTGGAAGCGCAATGAGACGCGCGTGGTCGGCCGCATCGACACGGACGACATCGTCGCGGCCCACTTGCTCTCCACGGGCAAACGAACCCAAGACCCAAACAAGCCAGCCGAGTACACGCTGCTGGCCTTCCGCATCCACTATTTCGTCAAGGGCAGCAAGCGCAACAACGAGAAGGCGCTCAAACGCAAGCACAAGTATGTCGACTTTTTGTGTGAGACCGGAGATATTGCTGAGCGCTGGGTCCACACGATCCAGGAGCTCGTGCGCTGGCAAGCGCGTGCGCCGCCTATCGCTGAGAAACGCAAGATCAAGATTGTCGTGAACCCACACTCTGGCCGGCGCCGCGCGGTTCGGATCTGGAACGAGCAGGTCAAGCACTTCTTTGAGTGGGGAAACTTTGAGTGCGTCGTCGAGGAGACAAATTACAGCGGCCACGCAATCGACATGGGCCGTAAGTTCTCTGCGGACGACGGATTCGAGGCCATGGTCTTCATCGGAGGCGACGGCACGCTCTGTGAGTTCATGAACGGCTTGCTTTCGCGACCTGAACACGAGTGGCGCGAGATCGTGGCCACGACGCCCCTGTCGCTCATCTCGGCTGGCACGCAGAACGCCTTCGGTATCGGCGTCGGCATCCCGACCGTTGAGGCTGCTGTGTATTGCATCATCAAGCGCAAGATGCGTCCCCTCGATGTCATCACGGCCTCAGCCGACAACGAGCCCGGCAAGGTGCATTACAGCTACTGTGGCGTCGGGTGGGGCATCGCGGGCGACATCGCTGCGGAGTCAGAGCGGTACCGGTGGATGGGGACGATGCGGTACGCGTTCCTCAAGATCAAGCGCTCGGCGATCATGCGCAAGCGCCACACTGGCCGTATCCGGTACGTGCCCACCAACCCACAGCCCGTGCTGCGCAAGTACTTCGACATTCGCGACGAGGGTGCTCTTGACCAGTTCGAGATGGAGGAAGGCAACGTCTACGACTCGTTCCTCGAGCGCGAAGGCTCCACGTCGTTCACGCAGGCCAACCCACGCAAGTCGTGGGGCGGTTTCAGTGGCGCCGTGCGAAGTCCCGCAAGCCTCAAGCGGTTCCCAGACCCGGTGTGGTTGGAAGAGAAGGGCGAGTACATGGTCGTGGGTGCCGTCAACACAGCACCCGACGGGGCGTTCTCCCATCCGTCGGACGGCAACTTGGACTTGATCATTTCGCGAAAGGGCAGCTTGCTGTCGATGCTGCGACTGGGACTGTTGTATTTGGTCGGGAAGGAACTTCAGAGTCCGTTGATCACGTACAAGAAAGTCAAGGCGCTCGTAATCGAGCAGGACCCCGACCAGGCGGCCAACTGTATGAACATTGACGGCGAGGTGCTGCCCGGACCCGGTCCATGGCGAATGGAGGTCGTCCCGAGCCTGTTCAAGGCGCTCTCGGAGAAGTAAATGTGTTGGGACACCACGCTCGTGCCGTGGGATGAGCACGCGAGAATGTATTCCTTATATGTATGAACATGTTATTCCAAATTGTCATTGTCTCCTCGCACTCCACTCATCAGTCCTCGACGTAGGACGTGGTCGCCCAACGATGCTCCTCGCGCGATGTGGTCCTTCTCGCCGATTCCTAATTATTTACCAGTACGTTGACGCCATCTCGAGTTGTGATCGGTGCCACGTCAGTCGATGGCGCAGAGGAATACGTCATGGCGTTGCCGCCTCTACGGGTACCTGCATGCGACATCCGATCCTCGTTAGCTTGCCTTAGTCGTTCCTCCGAGATGGGTAGCTTCTCCACTGAGTTCTGTGGCAGCGTGCACTTCAACTTCAAAATGAGGCACAACATGTAGCTCGTCACCGGACAGTGAACAGATGAGACGACGACTGGAAGAAGTGCTCCTCAACGTTTCCATTTTTCTCGACCAAAGGACGGACCTCAGTCGAAACGGACGGTTGCAGCCATGGTCTCCCGGCCACTCAGCGCCACACCACTGGGCGGTTGCGAGAGAGCGTCTCCCCGTTTCTCACTTGCACCACTCACGCCTTCTGCCGCGCGCGCGTGGCCCCACGCGAGGACCTCATCGGTGCTTCTTCATTCTCGAATCCACTTCGTACATCGGAACTCAACTCCCAAACAGCCATGGCTTCTCCAACAGCCAACTACAAGCTCTTCACACCCTACAAGCTGGCCAACGGCCTCGAGCTCAAGAACCGCGTCGTGATGGCGCCGCTGACTCGTGCTCGTGCGGACCCTGTCACCGGTGCGCCGTCCGAGATCCACGAGATTTACTACGAGCAGCGTGCAAGCGCCGGTCTCATCATCACCGAGGCCACGAGCATCAGCCCAGCCCCCACGGCTGGTACAGTGCGCCGCAGATGCACACAGAGCAGCAAATGGAGGCTTGGAAGAAGGTCGTGGACCGCGTCCAGGCCAAGGGCAGCAAGATCTTCCAGCAGCTCTGGCACATCGGCCGCCAGGGACTTGCGAGCCTGAGCCCGAACAACGAGGTCGTCTCGGCCTCGGCCATCGGTCTGCCGGGCGGAAATCTGCGCGACGCGCAAGACAACCACCATCCGTACTCGGTGCCGCGTGCACTCGAGACCGACGAGGTCGCCGGCGTGATCGAAGAGTTCCGCAAGGCCGCGGCGTTGGCCAAGCGCGCGGGCTTCGACGGCATCGAGATCCATAGCGCGAACGGATACCTCGTGGACCAGTTCCTGCAGTCCGTGAGCAACAAGCGCACGGACAAGTACGGCGGCTCGGTCGAGAACCGCGCGCGGTTCCTGCTTGAGCTGCTGGACGCACTCACGCTCGAGTTCCCGTCGGACCGCATCGCCTTCCGGCTCTCGCCCAATGGCGCGTTCGGCGGCATGGGCAGTCCAGACAACTACGAGCAATTCACGTACGTGATGCAGCAGCTGAGCAAGCGCAACATCGCCTACGTGTCGCTGCTCGACGGCGTGGGCTTCGGCTTCCACGACAAGGGCCGCCTGCTCACGGCCTTCGACGCCAAGACCCTCTTCAAGGGTACGGTCATCGTGAACGGAGACTACACGCGTGACCTGGGCGAAGGCGTGGTTCGCAGCGGCTCGGCCGACCTCGTGTCCTACGGCCGACCGTATATCGCCAACCCGGACCTTGTCGAGCGCTTCCAGAACGACTGGCCGCTCAACCCGATGGCCGGCTACGAGAACTGGTGGGACCCGACCTGGGGCGCCAAGGGGCTCATCACGTTCCCGGCCTACGAGCCGACGACGGTCAACTAGGAGAGCTGATGCATTTTTGCTCGCAGTAGTTGCTGGTGTCCATGACTAAAGACAAATACATTCTCGCGGTGAGCTGCTCTGGGGGACGCTGGCCTGGGCGGTGAGTTTCATCATAAGTTTATTCGGAATGAGAGCATGCACCAAAACTGCAGCGCCTGTCGGCCGCGACTCGCGTGCCCGCGAGTGGCGGGCGCTCTTGTGTCCATACAAAAATATAGAATCGCCGCGTGTCTACTCGTCGTCCTGGTCGCCGGTGAACGAGCTCGAGTACTTGACGATGGCGCGGCCGACGGCGCCGATCCACTCGTCCTTGAGCTTCTCGCTGTCGGCATACATGTAGTATGTGCTGTCGGGCGTGGCCACCTCGAAGCAGAAGCGCTTGTTGGTCTTGTCCTCGGCCGACTTGACCGTGAGGCAGTCGGCCAGGTCGATGAGCCCGTGGGCGGGCTCGTGCGCCGCGCGGCAGAAGTACAGCTTGTTGCCCTTGAGCACGAAGTACCGTCGCCGCCACTCCTTGAGCCACACGCTGCGCTTCGTCAGCTCACCCTCGTAGTCCGCGTTCGACAGGTCCACGCCCGAGTAGTCGCCCTCCATCTCGGCCGGTCTTCTTCGTGTTCTCGCGAGCCGAGCCTTCTTTTTTGCCAACGAGAGGCGAGAATTTCGCGTGGACCACAGCACACATGCGACACATTTTAGTGTGCCCCACGCGTAGTTAGGAATGTATCCATCTTCAGGCAGATTCTTCAACCACACACGAACAAGACAATGGATTGGCAAACGGATTAAGATGCATTAGTTCGCGAAGGCACTACAAAAGGTCTCGCTGTCCATCGACAACCTACTTAGAGCGACAGGGCAGCGACCGAGCAGGCGACGGCGACTGCAGCTCCCACGACCGCCGAGACGCCGCCCGACGTAGTCGTGGTGCTCGGCGCCGCCGTCGTGGTCGAGGGCGTGGACGTGGTGGGGGCACTTGTCGGCGCCGTTGTGACGGAGCTGTTTGAGGCCGAGGATCCGGAGCTAGTAGTGGGCGTGGGCGTCGGCGTGGGCGTCGGCGTCGTGATCTCCGTCGAGCTGTTCGATGACCCGCTGCCCGAGCACTGACCCACGATCGTGTTGAAGAGCGTGTTCACAGCCACGTCCGAGCCGTTGATGGTGAGCGTGCACGTAGGGAACGTCACGTTACGAGCTCCAGTGATGAGGGCCTGGCAGTCCGCGCAGATCGCCGTGACCTGAGCTGACGTTGGGTATGCCGTCGGTGGGATAATTTGGTAGCCGGTCGCAGTCTGGCAAGTCGTCGCCGCCGAGATCAGGCTTCCAAGCGCGGTGGCAAGCTCTGTGAGCACGCAAGTTTCAGCTGAGACGGAGGAACCCGCAAGGGCAACTGCAAAGGCGGCGGAGAAGAACTTCATCGTTGGAGTGAGAGAGTCGCTTGGTTGGTGCGGAGAGAATTGGGAAATGAGGGATTGAGAGAGGGGAGGGGGGCTCGCTACAGTGGTGTGTGGGTCACCCCCGGCGTGTGACTTGTCGGTTGAGAAAAGCACGAGGTATACACCCCAGTCTGGAAGTGCCGGGGGCTGATCTCGTCAGGATTCTTTAGTACAAGCCCCACAGCAGGCAGGCATGTCGTGTCGCAGAGAGACCAAGTGGACAGGATTCACCGTATATCCTGTTTCAGTACATGGTGAGATCAAGATACACATTGAAGTCCACCAAAGTGATCACTTGGTGGATTCCGCCTACTCCTGTCGCATGGGGTTCAGCTGCAAACGCTGCCCGTTGGACAACATGAGTCCACGAAACTAATCTCCGCACTATGTCCACGCCGGGTTCAGTCGAGAGCTCGAATTTTCAACAGAAGACGCAAGTACTGCTGCGACCTGCCCAGGCCGCAGCCCAGGCCCCTGGGATTAACAGTCGGCAGTTGATGTGCATTCCCATGCGATGCGCATCTTGATCGTTGCAGCCAACGTCCTGTACGCACTGAGGCTGCTGCTTGTTGAAGCAGGGGAGTAATCAGCTAAGCTGGGTGGGTACGGCCACGTACACTTCGCGGAAGTGCTCCCTCGGCCGAACTTGACACAGCGGCAGCGTCTCGGTTCAATAGTGGCGGCAGCAGCCTATGTTGATTTGATCGCACTCAATAGACTTTGTTTTTATGACCACTTGATGGTGGTCAAGATTGCCACCTCATTCGGCGGGGGTGTCGCTTGACCATCCTCGTGAACAATCGCGATCAACTTGCTGCTAGCATGAGGTAAGGTTGTGTAGATTTGGTTTTTGACTATTCTGGTATTGCAGATTGGATTGTCCTTTGCACTCGGGCCAATCTCTTGTTGTAGGTAGGGTTTGATCTTCAGCTCCCCTTGCTGTGACAACGTTTGCGTTAGGAAGGAGATCGTTCCGATGGTTGGGAGTGTGTCAAAAATGGTCGTATTTGAGAATATCTAAACAAGGGGCGATGCGCCAATCGCAAATGGCTACATCGTGGATATCACTAAGAGAGAACTCTTACAGCACAAACGCGGCGATCGAGCAAGCGACGGCAACGGCGGCGCCAATCGTGGCAGAGACACCAGCGCTCTTCGGGGCAGCAGTGGTAGCGACGGGGGTAGTCGTGGCCGGGGCCGTCGTGACAGTGCTACCGGCACTGCTGCCAGCAGCGCTAGCACTCGAGCCCGACGTGGCCGGGGCAACGGTCGTGGCAGCAGGGGCAACGGTCGTGGCGGCAGGGGCCGCGGTGGTGGCGTTCGGCGCGGCCGAAGGCGAAGTCGAGTTGGAACTGCTCGACGAGCCGCACTTGCCGACGATCTCCTTGAAGAGGGAGTCAATGCTGACGTCCTTGCCGTCAACCTTGAGCGTGCACGTCGGGAACGTCACCGTCTTGGCGGCCGTGATGAGGTCAGTGCACTTGGAGCAAATGGCCGCGAGCTGCTCAGCGTTCGGCATCGTCGTCGGCAAGATGATCGTGTACTGGGCGATGGTCTGGCAGTCGGCGGCAGGGCCAGCGAGCGGGAGAAGCGAGTTGGCGAGCTGGGCGATAACGCACTGCTCGGCCGAGACGGTGGAGGTGGCGAGGGCGGCAGCGGCGGCGGCGACGAAGAACTTCATGGTGTTGGCTTGTTCCTGACGAGTCGGAATGGAGAATGAGAAGACTCAACGACGGCGCGGGCACCCCCGAGTCGCGAGGGCCTCCAGCGACAGGAGGAAGCTCCTCTCCACCGCCCGCCATTCCGCAGGCGAATGGATCGCGTGAGGCGTGGCGTCACGTGATCTCTCTGCCCGCGCGCTTACATCCACCGGGCCTTTCTCTGAAGCCTCCCCCGATGTAGATCAGTAGGTCTTGGGATAATGCATACAGAAGTTAATCGTTTTCTACTGATTTAAACACTAGATGACTGCTCAGGATCCCTCCACGGCCGAAACAGAGTACAGTAGAGGCCGGATGAGGCTTTGTCCGGGAGAAAGCCTCATCAAGTCAAACTCCCGCAGTTTCTCCGGGAGTTTGACCTGATGGGAACTCATCGTTCGAGTCAGATGTAATACTTTATTTCAGTACTTTAGACAGACGGACCCATCCAGCCTTGATCGCTCGCTCATGAGCGTGTGCAGCTGAAGGGCCATCTCGGCTAGACACGGTGCCAGACTCAAGCAGCGTGTTATGGACGTCGGTTCAGTAAATGTCACCAAACCATCGTTTATGGAACAGTGCGGCGAGAAATTCTGGCTCAGTTCAGTACAGACTTGGGTTTCCTTCATACACCAAGTCGTCTCTCGTATCCCTCCAGAAGCATCTTTGTGCTATGGAAGTGATGCTGAAGGAAGCTATAGCAGGGGGCAGCTTTGCCAGCGTGCAGCATTGCTACTGTAATGCTTGGACAGGTTGTTCCTTGCTGTTGATGAGACAACGGACCCAAACCACTTGGGTACTGAAATAAAACTCATGGAACTGGCTATGCTCTGGCTTGCAGAATCAGCTCAGTCTGAAAAGTCTGAAAAGGGAAGGGTGGTCGTAATCAGTTGATTCGAGAACATTATGCCCACTCCATAAGAGGTTCTACACAAATCGTTTGTCCTATAATCATCTCCTTCTCATCAATCATTTCATAACGTTAATGTAATCGAAAAGGTATCAATTATTGTTTGATGCATGACTAGTCCACATGTCGCAGAGCAATCCTGGCTCACCAGCTGCCCTGTCACTTGCGCCGTGGCCGCCAGATCGGTTTTCTGATGTCGACATGGAAATGGAAGGATCGGGATGTTTGGTTTCTGTGATAAATACACGCAAGCGTCGGCTTCAGCTACAACAGCATGCCAGTCAAAGCGGCGGTCACCAGCGCCGTGACGGCGGCCGCGGCGACGCGAGCGGAGGGCGAAGACGCTGTTCGCGAAGCCAACGGCCGCAGCGTGGTCGCTGACGGGCTTGGTGTGGCCGGTGCTGGCTCTTGGGCAGCGGATGCCGAGTCGCTTGCTCGTCTGTTCTCTTCGCCCTTGACCTCTGACCCGTCGTTCGAGGCGTCACCTTCGTCGTCGCTGTCACTACTGCCGTCTTCAGCGGTCGTGCTGTTGTTGGCGGGCAGCTGTGGCGTTGCCGCTGGAGTCTTGGTAGTCGACGGCGGCTTGGATGTTCCCGGTGGATTGGACGTCGGCTGGGCATCCTTGGGTGGTGGTGACGTTGGGATGACCCCGCAGTTGGTGCCGCTTTGCTGGCGCTGCTGCTCGTGCTGCCAGTAGTGCTGCCACTGCCTGCTGTGGGGCTAGAAACGCTGCTGCATTGAGCCACGATGCCACTGAAGAGCTTGTCCACCATCACCGTACTGCCATCATCCATCGACAGCGCGCAAGTTGGCAGTGTGCCCGACATCGCCTTAACGCTGTCGATGAGGTCGCTGCATTTGGAGCAGATTGTCCGGAGCTGCGCCGCCGTGGGCAGCGATGTTGGCGGCACGAAACTGTAGCCGCTCGCCGTCTGGCACTTGAATGCCGGTTCGACGACGTCGCCGAGCTCCACCGTGAGCTCCCCAAAGTCACACAGCTCGGCTGCTTGCGCCGCTGGGGCCGCGACCGCCAGAACCACCAACGCACCAACTCCGACGCACTTCATTGTGCTCGCTCTGCTGCAATTCCGCCACTGGCGTGGGCTGCGTCCAGAGCACTCTTGCAATCGCGAGCTTCCTACATTCCATCTGCGCCGCGCGATCGTTGGAGCGTGACCACGCGACAACTCGACGCACGCGCGGAAGGATCTGCGCGACGCCCGCCACCATGGCACGGGAGCCGTCAGGAGGCGTGTCTCCGCAGGGGACATTCGCTGGCATATGCGAGTGCCTGCGTTGGCCTGCGACTAACGCCGGTGCGCCGTCAAGGATTATTGGGCCCGGCTCCAGCATCATGGAGTTTATTTGTACCCCTGGGTGTCTATTAAAACGGTTGACCTGCTCTTGAGCGAGTGAAGCCATGGCCAGCAGCGCCCCAGAGGATGTGCTCACCGTGGGCGACGGCAACTTCTCCTTCTCGCTGGCGTTCCTGCGCAAGTACGGCGCGCGCGCGCGGCTCGTGGCGTCTTCGTTCGACTCGTTCGACGAGCTCGTGACCAAGTACCCCGAGAGCGCCCGCGTCTGCGCGCAGCTGCGGTCGCTCGGCGCCTCCGTGCTGCATCGCGTCGACGCCACCAACCTCCAGGCCTCGCTAGCCCTCGCGGTGGGCGACTCGGCTGACGCGACTGAGCTGCGCGAGCGGCGCTTTGACCGCATCGTCTTCAATCACCCGCACTGCGGCGAGGAGAACGTCGCGCGCCACCAGAGCCTGCTTTCGCACTTCTTCGTCGCGGCACAGCGCCTGCTCAAGCCCGGCTCAGGCCGCATCCATCTGACGCTAGCTGAGGGTCAGCCCGGGCGATGGGAGGCGCGCGAGCGAGCGGCCAAAGCTGGGCTGCTGATCGTGGAGGAGGTCGATGACTTGGACGCCCATGAAGAGTATGGTGTGCCCTACGACCGAAAGCGCCACCAGAATGGCAAGTCATTCCACCGCGTCCTGCTGCATGGCGAGCACAGAGAGCAGACCAGCACACTGTTCATCTTGGCTCCAGCAAGCGAGGTCGAGTCGACGCCCGCCGCCTCCTCTGCTTCAGAAGCTTCGCGAAAACGCAAGCTGTCAGAGGGTCGGCCTTCCGCGAGTGGCGACCCCGTGGCTCCATTCGTGTGCGAGCCATGTGACAAGACCTTCAAGACTGTGCAGGGGCTCAAAACCCACGTGCACATGATCCACGAGCTAGGGGTCGCCGGCACAACGCTGAAGCAGGCAAAGACGCAGCTGCCGTGCGGACAGTGCGAGCGGTCGTTCAAGAACGAGGAGGCACGGCGCCAGCACCAGATCTCCAAGCACGGCGACGACGCGTCCATCAGACCTGATTGGTTCCGACCGCTGGCAATACCCGCCGTGGACACCTCAGGCGCCCGAGTCTGCTCAATTTGTGACCAGAAGTTTCCCGACGAAGCATCGTTCAACGCCCACTGGCAGGAACTGCAACCCAAGGCGTCCGCGAGACGCGTCTGCAGGTTGTGCGACAAGGCGTTCGAGGAGGAGCGAGCACTGCGCCAGCATCAAAACTTTTGTCGTGCTAGAGTGGGCGGCATGACCCGATGACACCTCTTGGCCAGTGCTTTCTGCTAGTGATATATCCTTGTTAAACTCGGCTAGTTTTCTCTGAGGGCAAATGCACTCCAGCGCAGCTCTATAGTTACGTAGCATTGGATTCGTTCTTGGTCCTGGGCGCGGAGGGAAGAAAACATTAGCTTGTGGGCTTGCTAAGGCGCCGTCTCTGAGAACGAACGACGCTGGTCTCTTTAATTTACACAAGCTCTGTTTGCTTGGTGAGCAGGCAAACGGTCAGGCGATCGTGGGGGACGAAAGAGATCGCTCAGAACGGGAATGATATGAAAAGAGTGACTCCGGAGACTCGTCGCCTCGTGAACGCCAGGTGAGTAAGACAGAGGCAAAAGCGTATCTGAGCATCCCAAGAAGGCAAGTTCAGTTGACTCGCCGTCTGTCGAGTCATTTTGCTTGGTATGTCGCTGGACACGCGGCACCAACGCTTAACGCCAAACGCACAAGCCCAACGCACGAAGGTACAGGCGCATGCCGTCCGTGGCCATGGCTCGGTCATCGACAAGGATAGATGGGGAGACTTGATCTTGACTCCGCTGAGGGCTGCGTCCTGATCCAGGCGGGGGCTTGCCTCGCACTGGCGAGGAGTGATAGACCATCCGATCGTGAACCCGGCCCCACGATGTTCAACGCGACGTCGAAGTGTAATGTGATCAGTGCAAAATGATAGGACTCGGTGGTGTAGATACCAACCTCCACAACGTCACGCCAATCAGCCATAATGCCACTATAGCATTGGGATAATGAGATGGAGCCGTCGGATTGAGGATCGATGAGCTGAAAGGTGATGGTGCGAAGAATGCCAAGCATTTTGGCGACGTGGTTGCGCTGACCGGGATGTTTACGCTCTTGATGGACTTGTTCTCGCCGTGTCGGTAGGTGTTGCCAAGGCCAAGTTGTATGTTGGCCTGGTATGCTCACGTGCTCTCGTCGCAGGCCGGGCCCAACGGATAGCAGCACAACAACACACTCGGGGAGGCGCCGCCACCTTGTGGCCTGCTGCATGAAATTCATAAGGCATTCGAAAGAGAGGCCAAGGAGTCCGCTCAATGTGTTAGTAAGATGGGCTGAAGTTTTGTCGATAGATACTTATGGCTCGATTGGCTCAACATGAAACATGTAACCGGTCAGACGATTGGATATCGCCGATAACCATCTCACGCAGTGCATACAAGCGGCTGTGAGACCTATACCGCCTTGAAAATCTTACCCGCACGAAGCGTCCTTACACGATCACGACCATCAGAGATCATTGCTGCCGATTAAATACATATCCCTCACACCGTCATGGCACCACGCTTGCGAGACAGCTGCACAGCATCCATCACGGCTTGCTCACCACGTGCTGCTTCCAGACACTCGCGGAAAGTGTTGCACTGGATTTCAAGACTTGCCAGCACAATGAACATATCGTCCATTGCAGTGGAATGGTCGATTTCGATCTGGGAGTCGACTTCGGGTGATATTTCCCCTGTTGACTTGACTCCGTTGAAACTTAGTTGTGGGTCCAATGACGCAGCAGCTGAGGCATCGTTGAACCCATTATCAACGCCGTCATCCTGTCCTTGCAGCACTGCAATCTGCTTCTCCAATTCCACTTTCTCCAAAAACATCCGCGCGATCTCGTTCTCCGCCTGCTTGAGTGACGCTTTCGACTTGCGATGCGCTTCGGTTTTCTCGAAAAACATCCGTGCGATCTCGTCTTCGAGTTCTGCGATTGTTGCTTTCGACTTGCGCTTTTGCTCCAGGGCCTCTTCCTTAGACTGAGAAAGCTGCTGGGTCAGCTGCTCAATCTCTTTGTCCTTGTCAGCGACTCGCCGAGCTGCATCGTTCGCCGCAACCTCCATCTCCTCAAACAGGACGCGTAAGTTGTCGATGTCCTCCAGTTGCTGCCTCACTGTCTCACTTAGATGGGAGATTTGCGTATCCTTTTCAGCTCGCACAGTCTTCAACGTCATCTCGAGCGAAGCGACAGCCTCTTGGAGTTTCTCAATCTCCTCTTGCGGTGCATACGGTCGCCCAGACGTGTCGTGATTACCACCATCACAGTCATTAGATGGTTCACCTCCAATAATGTCTGCCACTACTTTCCCGGCGGCCTCGTGCTTAGAAGCTTGGTCTTCGAGCGCCTGAATTTTGGCTATCGCAGCCCTGTACTCTCCTTGAATGTGATCCAGCTCGGATCTGGCTTCACGAACTTTAGCGCGCTCTTTCTCCCACAAAGCGTACATCTCTTTCGCAGCCGCCTCGTGTTTGCGTTCGCTAGCAGACGCTGAATCATCAGGTCGCCCACCAAGCGCACGTAAGGATTCAAGCTCTTGTTGAGTTTTTTCGAGATCGAGTTTGAGCTGTGCGGCACTGCGCTTCGCACTGTCTTGGCCTTGGCGAAAGACATCAATCATCTCGTTCTGCTCATGCAGCTGCTCCTCCTTATCGGCGAGGTTCATCCGAACTTCGTCCATTTCGCGTTGAAGTTGAAGTTTGGCCATTTCCCACGAGTGCGCATTATTCACAAGTTTCTTCTCAGCCTCAGCTCGTAATTGCGACTCCCGCCGCAACTCCTCTTCAACACGCCGACGCTCTCTGATTTCTCGCTCTAAATCAGACACGACCTTGTTCATCGCGTGAGTTGGAGTGGAGGGAAACACTGAAGGCACGTGCCCGCTTCCCATCGACACGCATGCAAGATGTTCAGCTTCAAGTTGCTCGAAGGCTCGCGTGATTCCTTGGAGGCGAGACTCGAGAGCTGTCGAGTGCTCTATCGCAGTCTCCAGCTGGCGTTGCAACTCGCTCTTCTCGTTGATATGGTGAGCGCGTAACACCTCAATTTCCTTGTCGAGCTCAGCGTGATCGTGCTTCAAAACCAGGTTGGTTGAGCTGCTTGCGGGCGATGAAGATACACGTGAGAGTTCGAGTTGAGCTGACAGATCAGAGACCTGGCGTTGAAGGTCTTGAATTTGCTTGTCTTGCATTCGAATGAGATCCTGGTAGGCACTTGCAGCACTCGGGGCATTCAAAGACCCACCCCCCATCGCCGACGCGTGGACGTCATCGTCGTCTGCCGATGTGAATGTCAACAGCACACGCTGTTGAATCGTCTCGATGAGTTCGCGACATTGCACAGTGAAAGATCTATCGTAAAGTGGGAACAGATAGCCTTCCGTGTCTTCATCACCTTCTGACGAGAAGAGTGCCTGGTGTGGCAGAAGCATGCGGGCACGCTGATGTTTTGTTGCCGCACGCCCACAAGCGACTACGTTAGGCGATTGTTGGAACTGGATCAGTGTGTTCGCAAAGCGTTCGAGGCCAACTTTCTTGCTGATGAGGTCGAGCAATTTATGTCTGGTCAGGTGAGGTGTCGCAGTTGGTGTCATGCCATTCTCTCTCGACCCATTGTTATCCCCTGCAGCAGGGACTAGATACTCAAGACAGCATCCCAGTAGGATAGCAGCGAGACCGCGAACTTGTGAATCCTCATCTCTCGCAGTCGCTGTCGCGCCTTGTCCTTCACTTGTCTCGCCCCGTGCGAGGTCCATGAGCATTGAAAGGGTCGTAACTGACCCAACGAGTTCTCGAACGGCCTTTGAACAACTCACACACCACTGAATGAGCATTGTGAGCACTGCAATCCGCGTTTGGAACAGAAATGAAGAACGTGGTGCGGTCGAGCTGTCCGAGCCAAGTAGTCTGAGACATCGTCCAATGAACAAGTCACCGGACACCGCCTGTGCGTCTTGACGCTCAAACTGACTGGGGACTCGAAGTGCCAGTTCTTTGCAGTACGAACTGTCAGCAATCAACGAGGCAAAGCGGTGACAGGCCTTCCACGCTAGAATCGTGCTCGATCTCAGTGCCTTCCGCGAAGTCTTTGGAGTGTGGCGAGTAACAAGCCCAGCATTCTTAATCAGCGCCTCCAGCAAGACTCGTCCGGCAGTGAGCGGCTGGCCCGTTCGGGTGTGATCGTCCTCGTCTTCGATTGGAGGAGGTGCATTTAGCATTTGAAAGATAGCCATTTTCGCCGACTCATTCTTCGTAAAAAGCACGTCAAGCAGGTTCGTTGCTGCGGCCCCAACAGGCGTTTCGTCCTCTGCGATATCGAGCTTAATGAGCTCAGAGAGGAGGCTTTGCTGCGACGAAACTGTCTGGAGGTTGACGAGGATGATCTGATTCCCCCCGTTCCCACTACACAGCAACTGGATCATGTCAAGAGCTTGCAGCTGCAAATCCGTCAAGTCTTCGTTGCCGCAGCATACGATATCGCCTATCGCACCCATGAGTTCTTTCTGGCGAGTGATTGAGCTCTGGATTTGGGCGATTTCTTGAGCTTTACGAGCCTTTTCCCGTAGTGCTAGTTCGTCAAGCCGGTCTTCCGGGACGCCTTCGTGGAGGCCACATACGAGGAATCGCACGAGCTGCAACACGAGCTTCATCGTCCGTTTCTTCTGCGTCGATTTGAGGGCGGATGGCGCAATGCTTCCATCTGTCGCCTCTACCTCGTCGTTGCCCGACGATGAGGGCAGAGAGAGGAGTTGCGGAAGATGGGTCGATAGAAACGGTAGCTCTCGAAACAGTGTCTGGTTCATCAAGTTGTCCCGGAGCATATTGTTGACGATCTGCAGACAGTCCGAGACGACACTGCTGCCCTCGTGGAGCCCTTCGACCTCCATGATTTGGAAGAGCCGCACAAAGCCGTCTTCGAAGGCCAGAAATTGCTGCACGTTCTTTTCGCGCTCGGTCATCTTCACGAGCACTTGCAGCGCGGCGTCCCGGATGTGCTCGCGCTTGTCTTCGACCACTTCAAGCAGTCGGCGTAGCCCTTCTTTGCAGTCGAGCACGCTCGCCGCGAACTCTTTTTGTTGGGCCTCTTGCATGCACTTGACGAGCGCGATGGTTGGCCCGCGAATCCATGGAGACGGGTCTTGCAGCAACTGGAGACAGAGCTGCGTGCCGGAGACGGACGCTGTCGCCGCAGCTGCCGCGGCCGACCGCAGCGAGCCGAGGGTGCCACCGCCGCTCGCCGGGGACGGAGCCTTGAGCATGGCCGAGACTGTGGACGGCGACGACGACACGAACTCCTGCAGCAGCTCGAGCATGGCTTCCATGAGCTCTGTGTCGCGCGGGTCCGAGAGCAGCGCATGGAGTACGACGGGGATGGCGGCGAGCCCGAGCGCGACGTGGCTGGGTGAGCTCTTGGCGCCGCGCGCCTCATCCCCGCGAGCGGCCGCGTAGCTGCGCGCGAGCTCATGGAGCGCCGCGACCGCCTTCTTGCGCTCGCCCAGCAGCGTCGCGTACTGGAGGCGCTCGACCGTGAGGGAGATCTCCTTGGCGTTGACTTGCGGCACCGACGGCGGCGACGACGACGCGGCGGGCGGCGGTGGCGTGGCGGGCGTGGTCGCGAGCCCTTCGAGCGTCGCGGCAGCCGACGGTGGGGCCTCCGCGCCGCTCGTGACGATTTGGTGCACGCGCGAGATGACGCGCTGCATGGCGATCGCGTTTCACTCAGATTCCGCTCGAGGTGTCTTGACGGATACGGGTGGGTCTGTGCCAAAACGCCATTATTCTTGGATTCAGTATGGAAACGGGTTGCCTGTTCAAATCATGGCGGCCCATTTTCGAATCGGCAGTCTCGAACAACGAGCCATGGGCCGAGACGACACGCCGCGCAAGTCGAGATCGCGCTCGGCGGCCTCGCGGTCGCGAGAACGCGCGTCGCGCAGCCGCCGCGAGCGC
The DNA here is from genome assembly GCA_023335855.1 of Pythium scleroteichum. Lineage (NCBI taxonomy): Eukaryota > Oomycota > Peronosporomycetes > Pythiales > Pythiaceae > Pythium > Pythium scleroteichum. Next base: position 43,453 of record JAADVR010000201.1, read on the forward strand.
TCCAGGTCCACGCCACGCCGAGACTCTCGGCGGCGCAGCCGATCCGCCAGTCGCGGCCGCCGCGAGCGCTCAAGTCGCCGCCGAGACCGCTCGCGCGACCGCCGAGGTTCCGGCCGCAAGCGCAGTCGCCGCGACCGCTCGCGCTCGGCCGATGGCCGCCGCCACCACCACCACGATGACGAGTCCCGCAAGCGCCGTCAGCGTCGTCGGCGCGACTCGGACGCAGGAGACTCCGCCAAGACGCTCGAAACCAAGCCGCAGGAGGCGGGGTTGGCTGCAGAACACCAGCCGGTGACGATTGAGAAGGCCGGGGCTGTGACGGACGAGGCGGTCAAGGCTAACGAAGAACCGAAGGTCGTGGGCAAGGATGAGACACCGACGAGCCAGGATTCAGTCGCGACCTCGACGGCCACAGCCACCACCAGTTCCCAGAGTGACGTTGAGGTGACCGCCACAACCGAGTCGTCCCAAGCGCTCGAGCAAGCTCGCCCGACTGAGGAGACGGAAAGCAAAGCGGGAGGCGCTGCGAAGCCAGCTGTGGACGTCAAATCGATCAAGATGGACATTATGAAGGCTCTTGCAGACGCACGGAGCACGATCGCGGGGATCAAAGGAGCCAGCGCACCGATTGCGACAGCAGGCGCTGCACCAGCTCCTCTTCAACAGGCTCCGCAACCCGAAACTGAATCGCAACCGCCGACCACGGCATCGACAGAGGTGGCTAGCCCAAAAATCGAGACTTCACAACCCTCAGGGGATCATGCTGTCAGCTCTTCCAGTTCTTCGAACTCCCCAGCAGACGAACCAGTTCCACCAGCACCACCCAGCGTCGTCACAGCAGATGGAGCAAAGAAAGAGGTCGCAGCAGCGGATGTGGACGAGTTTGACATGTTCTCGGCAGCTGATCTCCATGGAGCTGGTCTTCCGCTCAGTCCCCTGGCTGGACCTACGGCAGTCGTTGTCAACTCAGCAGTGCAATCTAACTACGACGATGCTGATGGATACTACAAGCCAAGTATCGGTGAGATTTTGAACTCCAAGTATCGAGTCATGGGAACGGTCGGCAAGGGTGTTTTCTCCATTGTGCTGCGCTGCCAACGCATTGCGTCGATATCTGAAAGCGAACCCGATATGGTGGCGATCAAGCTCATTCGGAACAACGAGGTCATGCGTGATGCATCTCAGACGGAAATTAAGATCCTGACAGAGATTTCCGAGCGAGACCCACGCGACAAGAAGCATTGTGTGCGCCTTCTGGATCGCTTCGAGCACCGCAACCACGTCGCGCTTGTTTTTGAATCCATGCAAATGAACGTCCGCGAGGCCATGAAAAAGTTCGGGGGCAAGGGTGGTATTTCTATCCAGGCTGTGCGCGTGTTCTGCAGACACATGCTGATTGCCCTGAGCCATCTTGAAGCCTGCGGAGTTGTCCACGCAGGTACGACCTGCCGATCAAGATTGATATGTCAATCCGTCAGAAGAGCTAACTTGCATCGTGCTAATGCTACAGATATCAAGCCGGATAACGTCCTCCTCGACGAGAAGCAGACCATGATCAAGCTCTGCGATTTTGGTTCTGCTTTCGAGTCGAACGAAGGGAAACACGACCCGACACCGTATCTGGTTAGCCGCTTCTATCGTGCACCAGAGATTGTGCTGGGTCTTCCCTACGATAAAGCGGTAGATATGTGGTCTGTCGGATGCTGTCTCTACGAGATGTTCACTGGTAAAGTGATGTTTCCAGGCGCGACGAACAATGAGATGCTCAAGCTGTTCATGGAGCTGAAAGGGAAAGTACCCAACAAAATCATCAAGAAGCATCGCCAGGCATACATAGAGCAGCTCGAGATGGAACCTCACTTCACAGAGGACAACAAGTTTTGCAGCCACGAGCTAGATCGCGTCACAGGTACGTTCGCGATAGCCAACAACATGATATTCACAACTAACTGGCCATTTGTTCTGAAAGGAAAACCGGTGCTTCGCTTGATGGACGCGATCAAGACGCGATTTGATCTCGGTAGTGCATTGCTCGGTGCAAAGAGCTCCACTGACGACCGGAAGCAAGTGCTGGAGCTGCGAAATCTTCTCGAGCGAATGTTCACTCTGGACCCTGCAAAGAGGATCACGCCAAAAGAAGCATTGGCTCACCCTTTTGCCAAGACTGAAGGAAAGCAAGCTGCATCATGATCGACTTTTGGGTTGGGATGAACTAAATCTTCCACTGTTGTGAGTTGCTTTTGGCGCAGCGAACGGGTTCGACAATAGGTCAAGCTCATCTCGGAATTGTCGTCCGGTAAAGTTTCGAATACACACAAAACCAGCTGAGAAGAAGTGTGATCTATAGTTTATTGAATTTATGACCTCAGGTAGGCAACACAGACATAGAGAAAGACGAGTGTGAAGACCATGCCACCCATCACGATCCATGCATCAACCGTGTCGCGCCGCTCGATGACGCGCAGCAAAGAGCTCGAAAGGCCCAGTCTGTTCGCGATGTCTAGCAGTTTCGTCCGTGCACTCTACAGACAACCCATCTCTCTGTTGGCAAGTGCACTAGTCGTGGAGAATTAAACGCCAACGCACCTTCATGCGCGCGCGCTGCGACGTGAGGTCACCCAATACGGCGTGTGACATGCTCGTAAGGTCCGATACCATCTGTGTCGAGCGCTGCAGCGACTCAGACTCGTGGGTCGCGAACATGGCTGCGTTAGCCGAGTCAAAACCCTGTCGACGACACAGCAACCGACGTGGACGTTAGTTCAGACCACGGGGAATGGCTGTGTCGCCACTCACCGCGTTTCGCCTGCTGAGGAGCGACTCTCGCTCGCGCATCTCGACGGCGCGGCGGCTCACGCGGAAGATGTGCTGCTCGAGTGTGTTGCCGAGCGCTTGGGTCTCGTTCCGCAGCTGCTGGAGCTTCCTGTAATGGGAAACGACTGAGTCGCCGCATTCGTCTCAGCTGCCGACTTGACAGCCAGCACTCACTTGACCCACGTCTCCTTCTCCGTGGCTTTGGGGTGCACCTGCACGAGTGAGTCGAGCTGCCAGAGGAGCTGCTGGAGGGCGCTGAGGTTGGCGCGTGCCTCGCCCTGAAGCTCTTCGTCCGAGCGGCCGCCCGTGCGCCCGGAGTCCAGGTACGAAATCTGCATCTTGAGCTCATACTGCAGCTTGCGCGCCTGCGGATACAGCGAGCTGAGCGACTGCGGCTGGTGCATGGCGCCGCGTGGAAGTCAGATTTCTCAATGTACTGTCACGGATCAACTCGACCTACTGATATAGCGTTGAAAGTACTGGCACTGCTAGAAGTTGTGCTGTCTCGTACCTACAATATCCGACGGCGGGTAGGGCTCCCACAGAGTCGTCGCGGAGGGGGACGCGGTGGGGTCGGATGCCGCGTGGCTTTGTGGCCTGTGAACGCCTACCTTCTGGAAGATCGCGCCGAATCCACTGGCCTCTGTTCGTGGGGAGTCAAGTCATGGCGAGCGAACGGCCTTCTGGTGCTGGAGTCACTGGGGAGGAGAAGATGAGTCTCGCTAGCACGCGGTCGCATCCGCAAGAGAGGAGCGGGATTCGATTTGGAGGCTCGGAAGGAACCGTCGTTGTCAATCGGTGTCAGTGAACTGAAGGGGATGCTGACAGCGAACCCTAATCACTCTCCCCTCCGACTTTGGTCAGCTTTCTGTTTAAAGAGATGGTCGTCGGGATCCCCCCTTGAAACAACCGTCACCACTGCCGTGACATTCGCGGAACATTTCTCCTTGCTTTTAATATAGGGCAACGGCAGGTACATTGCTGCCGCCGTTCTCCCCGCGGCGGCTGGCCGCCGTTTTGGGCGAAAAGAGAC
>JAADVR010000202.1:0-47207 GCA_023335855.1 Pythium scleroteichum
AGATCAGAAGCCATGGACGACGTCAAGGCCAAGCAGGACGCCTACGGCGAGATCAAGTCGCCGTTCAAGAACCCAGAAGACACCAATGCCGCGAACCTCGAGCACGGCGCGCTGCGAACCGCACGAGGCTCGGTCTCGATCTTCGCGTGGGAGAATCTGGGCATGGCCGCCCACATGGCGGCCATCGGCACGACCTACACGACCATCAGTGGCGTCATCTACTCGGTGCTCAACAACTACCTCCACATGTCGGCGACGCTCGTGGCCACGGCGACGGCGCTGGTCGCGTTCCCGCGCAGTCTGCGGTTGTTCACCGGCATGCTCACGGACACGGTGCCCATCTTCGGCTACCGCCGCCGCCCGTACTTGGTCTTCGGCTGGTCGCTCACGTTCATCTCGTGCTTCCTCATGGCCGTGCTTCCGCTCGGCAACCCGTACTACAGCGACAACTCGATCGCCAAGATCGACCCCAGCAAGCTCACGCCGGAACAGCTTGCCACCATCGACTCGGACGCGCCGAACCGCGGCATCAAGCTCATCATCCTCATGATGACAGCCAACCTCGGCACGGTCATCGCGTACAGCGGCTTCAACGGCGTGCTGATCGACCTGTCGCAGCGCGAGCCGGCGGCGATCCGCGGGCGCGCGATGGGCGAAGGCATGGTCGTGCTCTACTTCTTCTCGATCATCTCGTCCTTCTTCACGGGTCTCGGTCTCAACAGCCCCGACTACGGCGGCACGTTCTCCTGGTCCGTCGGCTTCAACGCCGCCATGGGCATCTGCGCCGGCATGGCACTGATCACCGTGCCATTCGCGTGGTTCTGCATCCAGGAAGACCCGATCGAGAACAAGTCGACCAGGTCGGTCTTCCGCTTCGTCTACGAGCTGCTGCAGCTGCGCGTGATCTATCGCTACGTCGCCTTCCGCTTCTTCTTCAACGTCTTCTCGCTCATCTCCGTCACGGCCTCGAGCGCGATCCAGAGCACGTGGGCCAAGGTCGAGCCGCTCAACAACGGCATCGCCGCCATGATCGCAGCCTTCATGACCATGGTCGGCACCTACTGCGTCAAGCAGTACGGTCTCCACTGGAACTGGCGGTACATCATCATCTTCGCGCAGGCGCTGGTCGTGATCATCGACATCTCCCCCACGATGCTCACGACCTGGGACGTCGTGCGGAGCCAGTGGTTTTGGCTCGGCGTGCCGTTGCTCGAGAAGCTGCCGTTCGCGGCGACCGACTACGTCGGCGCGCTGTTCATGCTCGAGATTGAGGCCGAGGGCTTTGAAGCGACGCTCTTTGGGTTGGCGGTCACGTCCCAGCGTGTCGGTGTCCCGTTCTCGACGGTGATCACCAAGAGCGTCGACGGATACCTGGACATCGAGCGCGCGTTCATCCAGAAGGACAGCCACCACGTGCGCTCGCAGGTCACGATCGCGTACGCGTTCGCGTATGCCGCCAACTTGTTGGCGATCGTGTTTGTGTTCCTGCTGCCCCGTCAGAAAGAGGAGCTCCAGAGACTGCAGGCCGAGAAGAAGAAAAGCCGCACGATGGGCATCGCGTCGCTCGCCGTCTTGATCTTCGCGCTCTCGTGGTCGCTCATGACCAACATCCTGAGCCTCTTCGACTCGACCAAGTGTCTCCGCATTGCTGGCGGGAGTGGATGCAAGTAGACCGCTCGCTTAGAGTACTGTCATTGTCCAAAGAGAACCTCTCTATAGACCCAAGAAGAAAGAATGGGACCAAGAAGAAAGAATGGGACGGATATTCAATGCATTTTCCAGTGGTGTAAGGATTCGACGGACCTTCGCAAAGCGGTATCTACACGAGACTTCCCGCTTGCTTGCCCTGGCCGCCGTTGTACTCCTCAGGATAAATCTCAATCCACGCGCTGTGGAGCGTCTCGTACTCGTCCGGACGCGTTGACTGCCAGCCGTGCGGGTCCTCCGCCCAGAGCACGAACACTGTCGTGACGGCGCTCGCGATGACCGACATGAACATGTTGTTGGTCGCGTATCCAACAAAGAACGCGAAGAACGCGAGAACTGCTTCCGGGTGCTTGAACATCTCGAGCGCCTGCTTGTCGTCGTCTTTCACGAGCAGCGTCGCGACGTACGCGGAAAGCGCGCCGACCATGAGGTTGCCCATGAAGAAGACGATGTTGGTGAGGTCGTCATTGACGATCGCGCTCCATCCTTTGCCGGCAAAGAGTTTGCACACGCGCTTGCTGGCCGAGAGAAAGCTGTAGCCGTAGCAACCCACGTACGTGAAGGCGAAGCGGTTGAAAAACTCGACCCAGCGCTGAATGCAGCCGAGCAGGCAAGAAATGCACGAAAACATACACGAGGCCACGCAGTTCCCGCTCTTGCAGGAGAGCGACGCCAAGATGTTGAGAATCGTTCGGATAGCCTCAAGAATCGCAACGATCAGCGAGCCAAAGCAGATGGATCCAAGATTGAGAGTGACCGCGCGCAGCCACGCCCCGAGCGTGATGAAGGCTGAGCTGCTGGCGTTCTTCCACGCTGCGACCGTTCCGGCTACGGTCACAGCGATGACGTTCTTGAGCACGAACGAGCCCCAGAAGTAGACGAGAAGCATGACAAACAGCACGCCGATGACCGAGCCGACTGCAGTGTGGATCTCGCAGTTGCCTGGCGCGCAGCTCCTCCACCAGGCGCGTTGTGCTAGGATGCCAGGAGCACAAGCGCCACACGAAGCTCACCGTGAGTCATGTTGACGGGCGCAGCTCGTCCTCAGCGAAGTGGAGCACGGTCGTGTCAAATGCCGTCGGCTTCTTCAGAATGTCGCGGTCGGCGATGAGTCTCGTGATCATGATGGAAGTGAAGGGGTTCTTGACCCTTCTCAGCTTCAGAAGCCAGTCCTATCCAGGGGCCAAGCTCGTCTCAATGTCGCTGCAGCAAACAGGACCACATTAGGGACGTGGAGACCCAACCGCGCCCTCTGAATCATGAAATGGACATGTTCGAAGAACCAATAGCCGATAGCGTCTCCCTGTGTGAGACGAGTCCTTCCCGTCAACTCTCGACGATCCATCAGACCTTCGTCTCAGTGTCTCCTAGTGCAAAAAGACAAGTCGTGAGAAGAGAGGTGTCGGTCGTGGAGGACTGTCCGTGTTGATTAAGTGGCGCTGACTGCCCGCCTCTTGAGAAAGTCCACACACACGAAGTCCACTTGGGTACAAAAACACACCGATGTATACCAGCTATACACGTCTATACACTGCCTACTTGACGTTGGGTACATTTTGGACATGAGATTATCAAAACACGGTAAGTATGTCGTTTATCACCCCCTTCCATTTCCAATTCCTGCAACAATGGACCTGTCCAAGGAGCTGCTCGCTGCCGCGCGCGTGGGCGACGCCGCCCGCGTGGCGCGCTGCCTGAGACAGGGCACGAACCCGAACGCCGCCGACTGGATGAAGCAGACGCCGCTCTTCCTCGCGTCGAAAGAAGGCCACGCCAACGCCGTGCAGGCGCTGCTCGCGGCTGGCGCCGACGCCAACGCGAGCGACAACTACGGCTCCACGCCGCTCACGCTCGCGGCCGAGCGAGGCTTCGTGGATCTGGTCGTGCTGCTGCTGGATTTTGGTGCGAACGTGAACCACGCGACCCACGACGGCGACACGCTGCTGATGACCGCGGCGCTAAGGGGCCATAGCCGTGTCGTGGACAAGTTGCTGGACGCTGGTGCGGATGTGGACGCAACGAATCGGTGGGGCACGACAGCGCTGCACATGGCGGCGCTGAATGACCACGTGGAAGTCGTGCGATCGCTTCTTCAGGCTGGAGCGAACAAGTCGATACGCAACCCGAGCGGGAAGACGGCCCTGGACGAAGCCGAGCGGAAGAACCATGCGGCCGTCGTGCAGCTCTTGCGCTCGTTTGACGGCACTGCCGCGGTGTTTCTCCAGGCGGTGCGTCGTGGCGACATGGAGGTGGTACGATGCACGATCGGCCAGAACTGGAGAATGCGAGGGCCGCATGACCGCATGCCGGTTCATCACGCTGCCAAGCACGGGCGGCTAGAAGTGCTCCAGCTGCTCGTCTCCTATGGAGCAAGCCTCGCAGAGAAAGACGATGCTGGTTGGACGGTGCTGCATTTTGCCTGTGAGAGTGGAAGCGTGGATGTCGCCAGATTTGTGCTCAAGCAACGAGTGGACGTGAAGGCTGTTGACACGAATGGCCGTAGCGCGATGGATATCGCTGCGTTGAACGGAAAACTCGATGTCGTCAAGGAATTGAACCGTCATGGCGTCAGCCTGAGGAACGTTTCTTCGGATGGCCGGACAATTTTGCACCGCGCCGTGACCAGCAAGAACACGGAGCTGATTGAGTTCCTTGTCACCCAGAAAGTCGATATCAACGCCACAGACTCTGCTGGTTGGACTCCGCTCCACCAAGCTGCCCATGCGGGCCTCTCCCCGGTGGCGGCAAAGTTGCTCGAGCTCGGCGCGGACGTGAACGTCGTGACAAAGTGCAATCGAACAGACGCAAAGGCAAGAGACTCTGAGTCAGCTCTTCACTTGGCCATCCGAGGAGACCACACCCACATTCTGCCACTTCTGCTGGCCCACAATGGCATCGACATCAACATCCCGAACGACCTGGGCCGATCGCCACTTATCTTCGCCGTCTCCCTCGATCGCGCGGCAGCTGCGGACCTTTTGATCAAAGCTGGGGCCGACGTCAACGCTCAAGGTAGTGAGGGTGAGTCAGCACTGCTAATCGCCAGCTTCCGAGGATCTCTAGAGTCCGTCAACGCACTGCTTCAGAACGGCGCGAAGACGGATGTTGTTGCTCGGTCTGGGCGCACTCCACTCAGTGTAGCCAAGTCACCAGAGCTCAAAGAAGTCTTGCAGCTGTATCACAATAGCCAGCGCTATCACGAGGAGTGTTTCGCGCTGTTGAACGGCTTGGATGGTACTACCCCATCGATTGAGAAGCTGTCTACTCTCGTGCCACTGATCACATCGGTTTACGACTTGAGACACATGCTGACCTTGGTCACGATGTGTGATGTCTCAGCCAATGACGCCGCTGCACGACTAGACATGCTCAACGCTGCGTTTACTCATGTCGTAGGTAGAAAGCTCACCTTCGACGATCACGCGTGCGTGTTCTTCAAAATGTCGTTGGAGGCTTGCGAGCGCGAGAATCTTCTCCCGCGTAGTGACTTCCTCTTGCTCGATCGGATGGCCGAGAAGGTCAACACCGAGAGCGCTGAATGGGTCACCGAGATGAAGCGTCAAATCCACACCAACACTTGGCGTCTCGATGCCCATGAGCAGTGCCTCACATCAGTCATCTCTGGGATCCACGAAGTGCACGCACTAGTCATGGAAAACCGTGCTGCCGTGCTCTCGGTCGCTCATCGTGTCGAAGACGTCCAGAAGCAAGTGGATGCTGGCAAAAAGGCGTTATCCCAGCTCATGAATTATGCCAACAGCATGTCGAGCACTCTGGATAACTTCGCCGATCGACTATCCCTGTGTGAAGGCAACATTCAGAAAGTGGCGTCCAGTCTCCAGTCCTTTCGTGAAGCGTATGTGGCGCGTATCGAGCAGGAAGAGAAGAACGCCAAGATCAAAAAAGTATGTGGTATCGTCGCTTCTATCGCAGGTTTTGTGTTTGCACCAGTACTCAAGGAGATTGCTGATTCGGTCGTCGACTTCACGAATCCGATCGATATTGTCGCGCACATCTATGGTGAGACCGACATCATCAGCTTTTTGGCAGATGAGGGTAACAAGGAGATGCCCGAGATCATTCAGAACCAGCTAGACAAATTTGCAATCCCTCGAGACGAGTTCGAAACCCTGCTTCGAGAAGAGATTGTGCTTCAGCATCCGGAATATATCGAACAGTGCGAGAAGCGAGGCCTCACAGTATCGTTGGATGGAGGCAAGTCGGCGGTTGCCCACACGCTGGAGCCGTCGCTTGTGAAGGAAGAGTCATCCGTGGGTCAGATCATTAGTGAGTTACGGGTACTCATGAACTCCATGTCGACCCAAACGAGTGGTAACTCGTCGAGTTCCCAACGAGGCATGTCTCGGCCCCCAAGTTTCACTGCAGCACCCGTCCAATTTGAACCGGTAAACCCCCCGATGTCCAATGGACCTTCGTCTTCGAGAGGTGCCGAACCGTCGGAAAGGCTCGAATCTCAAGTCAATCTGTCTTCGATAAATATCTCTGATGGAGAAGAATCGGTCGAGTTCGTGGACAACCTGAACTTGTTCCCATACCATGTTGCCGTCCAAGAAAGCCACGGCGACGTGGGAGAGTTTTCCGAGCTGGCGGAGTTGATCGACTCCAGCAACGTCGACGCCAATGCTACGATGAAGATCCGACTCTCCTTGGTGTCCACGTCCAGATTGTCATTGTGTGCCGCGGAGTATGCATACTTCCGTGGCTTTCGCGCGGTCGGCGACTTTCTAGCCTCACGAATGAAGAATCCTCCAAAGCTCGATCAGTCGGCGGCCAGTTCGGTCCAGTTGACAGAAGACCCTGAGGAGTTCCCCTTTATCTTCGCTGTCGACGAAAGCCGCGGTAGTGTCGAGGAATGTGGTCAAATTATTGAGATCGTGGACGAGGAAGACCATCCGATTGACGCAACGATCCAAGCTGACGTTGTCCGCGTTCGAAGTGAGGAAGTCGAGTGGACTGCAGTTGAGTACGCGTGCCACTTGGGCTACGTGGAGATCGTCAAGCTGATGCTGAAGGAGATCACCAAAGGAATCCCCATGAAGCTCAAAGTGAAGCTTCTCAAGTTTGTTTGCGAACGCAGCGCACGAGGCAACGCACCACTGAGCGCGTGAGGAGTTAGTTTCGTGAACGAATCTTCAGTTGCTGGCTGGGTTGAAACTTGCATCTGCACCTCGTTGGGTCATTGCCGATCACGTCCCCCCACCGTCAGGGACACACCCACCGACTCCGCACAGTTTCAATCGCGACGGAGGACACGCGGTCGCTCATCTTCCTCTCGACGATTTCGAGGACGATGCGATGCATCATCGACATGATTTCGGCTTGTTAATCTCAAGAGAGCTGTGTCGCGTTACATCCCAGGACAGGAGCCAAGTTCGAGCTGATTGCGGAGAAACTTCACGACAGCATGGCCAAGAAGGGATCAGCCGATCGCCGTGGTGTCTGTGGAGGTGGCAGGCCGCCCAGACGAGCGCTGAGCGCCTCGTCCAGTCGAGCGCGTCCACGTCGGCGCCGGCGCGAAGCAGCAGCTCGACCGTCGCCGTGTGGCGGCAGTTGGCCGCCTTCATGAGCGCTGTGCACCCGAACGTGTCGCGCGCGTCGAGATTCGCGCCCTTGGCCACGTGGCGCGCGACGTCGTCCACGGCACCGCGCGCCGCCGCCGTGAGCAATCGCCCGTTGAGCCGGTCCATTAAAGATCACAGGAACTGGGAAACCAAATGAATTATGACAACTTCCTCCTAGCGTTTCTCTCAAGCAAGCGACACCAGTGGTCGCGGTCTGCAGCCGCCCAAGTCCACTCAATGGGGCATGTTCATGGGCACCAGCGATACGGGACTCGACGACGACAGTGCTGCATCTCTCGAAGACAAAATGAACGAGATAAGCATCTCATCATGAGAATTCTACAAAGGCAACGCTGGCAGAGAAAGGAATGATCTTCAACTAGCAGAGTGATTTCAATCACTCGAAGTCTCACAGGGATGGAAATCGCTCACAAGGCCCCTCACCACCCGGGCCTCGTACTGGAAGACACTGTCAGGGAAGAACTAAACTCGCGCTACGTCGATCTGCTTGTCCTTCTTGCCCCTGGTGATGTCGATGAATGCGAGTTTCTGAACGTTGGCGACACTCAGCCGATTGCGCTTCTTCGAGTGAATGAGGTCGGAGATGCTCCTTGCACGCTCGCTTGCCGCGGAGGATGTAGGGATCGCAAATACCCTCAAAGCGAGCTCGTAGAGATGAGGGAACTCGTCCGTGTGGACGCTGAACCAGTTGATGGGGTCAGCCTTAAATAAATCACCTCTATCCTTGCGCGCGAGATAGGCGTAGATCTGATCGATGAAATCCTCCTGGCTGATGTCTCTTCTCTCGAGATACTTAGAGTTCTGGACATAAGCAATAGCATCTCGAATGGCAGCTGCCTTGCCATTTGGGAGAAACTCCTTCAAAGAAGTTCGGGGGTCGAGGAGGAAGGCAATGCTCATGGCATTTGTGTGGACAAACTTCCACCTATCTTTGATAGCCTCAAGTACATCAGCCTGGGCTTGACTTCTCGTGGTGTCTTTCCCGTACGCTGGATGGGTAGTGAGCCACTTGAAGCGCTCATACACACGGGACGGTGGGCTCTTGTCGGACTCGAGATCGGTAATGGCTATGACAATCGGGTCGAGAAGAGCAATCAGTTCGTCCACATCCGCCCAAAACGTGGAATCAGAAACAAAGAGATTTTGCACAGGCTTCAATTGAGCCAACTGGGCTGCAGTTGACCCGTAGCGGCGTTCGAGCTCTGAGCAGAAACTCCCGGTGAAGAGATCCTCGAGTACCTTACGGTTTGAGCTCACACTTCGCAACGCACACTGAACGCTGTACCACCAGGTCGGCGACGGCAGCGCCAACGCGTGTCGCCCCATCGACTTTGGGATGAGCTGTTTCTGCCGCGTTCGAAACTCATCGAGTAGGCCGTAGTGATCACGGACGAAATGAATGAGACGAATACCATCGTCTTTCACACGCTTAAGTCGTGGATCCTTGAAAACGTCGTCGATTGACAGATTGAGAGTATGCGACGTGCACCCTCCGTCGAAGATATCTGGCCTTTGCGCTTCTAGCATTTCCCATGCTGCGACTTGATTGGGCGCATTATCTGTCATCATCCCAACGATTCGTACCCCGTGTTCCTCCACTTCAGTGATCACCTCGACCATCCTTTTGTAGATATACGTGGCTGTGTGTTGCTCGGCGCCGGTTGCACACGACCTCCAACATAGACTCTATACCTGGCGCAGCCACCATAAAGTTGATGATGCTGGCGCGGTTTGGGTCGCTCCATCCATCAGTCAGAATGGTTACGAACTTCAAGCCTCGGAGCTTGTTTACTGCCTCGTCGCGGAGCTTCTTTTCGACACGCGTGAGCAGATCATTTGAGAGTTGCTTGCGCGTTGGCAGCTTCAAGTGCGGAGCCAGCAAGTGAAATAGAGCAATGAACGTCGGCGACTCCACGAGCCAAAATGGCAGCGCGCAGACGTGCATCATAACCCCAAACGCAAGTTCAAACGTCTCTTGGTCTACAGCTTGATGAACCGCTGGAGATGGAGCCGCGTCGGCCTGAGTAGTCTGAGCTGATCTGGCAGCTGGAGGAACACCTTTCTTCGTGAACATAGCGAGCGCGTGGTCTCGTTGAAAATTGGAGATGCTTGAGTAGTCTTGTAGAATGTGGCGTTTGAGGTTCCGACTCGGGACGCCGTTCGCGAACGTCATGCTGCATAGCTTGCAGCAACACTCGGGGTGCGTCTTTGGCTTCGAAGAACACCCAGATTGGGTGCGGGGGTGGGCCGGGTCGTGGCTTCTTTGGCTCTTTGGACTCCTCGTGATCAAAGGAGAATCGGCGAACTTTGCCGGCGGTTAGTTGGGAGTTGGCGCCCTGAGGAGTCGATGGCTGGGAGGCGGAAGCTTGGGCCAGCGCTACATCTGCATCGACTTCATCTTCCACATAGGCAGGCTCCATGGTGAATGGTGAAATCGGTTCTATCTCCGATCTCACCGCGTGATTGCGCGGGCCAATTGACTATCTGCGACGTGTGAGAATCGTTATTCTTCAATGCGAACAATGCGAACACAACTCGAGCAAATCCGAACGTTCCTTAGGTTCCTTACGTTCCGAATGCGGCGCTTCGAATCCATCCCTCTGAGACTTTTCAATCATCATCTCGCACCGGTGTCCGAATGTCTCCGGATATCTTGGCTCGTAACTGAACGGGAGTAAGTTGACGTGCCTTGTGATAGTTGTTGCCGCAATATCACTAGCCGAGTTGCTCCGTCCTCCAGCATTTCGAGAGCCCAAGAACCTTATCTTCATCTCCTTGCGCCACGCTGGCTAACTATCAAAGTCAAGTGGTATACTTTGCTCCCAAACCCCACCTGGGATCTGCGTCAACATCAGTAGTTCGATTCGAAACGGAACGGGAAATCGGCGATTGTCGCTGAAATGCTCCCGCGTAGCATCAGCGCGACCGATTTCGTCCACTCCATACTGCTCTGTGTGAGTCAGAGAGCCTTTGTTTCGCGCCTCTCTGGCTACCGTCGTGGCTCACACAGTCGCTATCAAACCTCTCCTGCTGATTGAAGTATTCTTGGTCAGGTTTTTTCTTTCTCACGAAGGCTGTCGGCACCCAGAAGCAGGCGAACTATTTCTTCCTGGTTGTTACATCTGGCAATAGTCAGAGCGGAATCGCCGTTTACGTGACCGTGGTTCACGTCCGCACCAGCGGCTAATAGCATTGAGGTCACACGCACGTATCCGTTGCGAGCTGCGTGGCCGAGTACAGTTGATCCCTCGACGTTGATGCAGTTGACGTCGGCTCCCCAGGCGAGCAGTTCCTCCACGATCGCACACTCGTCTCGACGAACTGCAAACGCCAGCGGCGTGTCATGGCTCGCATACGCAAAATCCACGTCTGCACCTGCCACTAGCAGGCTGTAAACGACCTCACGCTGGCCGTACCATACAGCGAGGCCCAACGCGGTGACTCCATGCGTGTTCACCGCATTCACGTCTGCACCGCCCGCGAGTAACAGCTGAACAACCTCGGTGTTGCCGGACAAGGCTGTCTCTACCAAAGGCGCGATAGGATTGTTATCCGCAGCACTGTGCACACTCGCCCCGTTTACCAGTAGAGCAGTGACTGCTCCTGCGTGGCCCTCCCACGACGCATACGTCAGCGCGGTGTCTGAGCTGTAGCCAACCTCATCCACATCAGCGCCGAATGCGAGAAGTGTCTCCACCACGCCAGCGTGGCCGTGCGCTGCTGCAATGCTGAGTGGGGTTTGGCCCAGTTGATTGCGCAGCCTGATATAGCAGCCGGTGGAAAGTAGTCGCTCGACGATGCCGACGCTCCCAAGGCGAACTGCATGCATCAGTGGTGAGATACCTCTGCTGTTGACTTGGTTGACGTCTGCACCAGCGGCGATGAGCCGCTCAACAAGATCAAAGTCGCCGCCCTCCACAGACTGTAACAACGGCGTGTCCCCATGAAAGTCGGCGCAGTTCACATTGGCTCCTGCTGCTATCAGTCTCTCCACGACCTCAACGTGGCCGCCTCGACACGCTTCGATCAGCGGTCGATGGCCGGTGACGTCCTCTCCAGCTGCCCCAGCCACAGTCGTCACGGCTCCGTTCTCCTCTTGGCTCCTACCAACAGCGTTGGCCAACGGCGAGTCCACGTCGGCACCAGCGGAGACCAATAAGTCGACGACTGCGACGTGGCCGCCGCGGGCCGCGAGCGCGAGCGCCGAGAAGCCGCTCGGGTCGAGGGCGTTGGCGTCGACGTCCGCAGCGAGCAGGCGCGTGACGCTCGCGAGATCGCCGTCTTGCGCGGCGCGGAGGAACGCGAAGGTATCGTCGTGCATTCTGGAGCTTTGACACTGAAATCATCCCCCTTATTTTCTGACTTCAAGTAACATTCGCACAACATCAAAAACATGGCAAGATGGCTACACACTG
The DNA here is from genome assembly GCA_023335855.1 of Pythium scleroteichum. Taxonomy (NCBI): domain Eukaryota; phylum Oomycota; class Peronosporomycetes; order Pythiales; family Pythiaceae; genus Pythium; species Pythium scleroteichum. The sequence goes on from JAADVR010000202.1 coordinate 11,726, forward strand.
GGGCTTTCCACAGCTACTCGATCGTTGCGGCTGCTCAAATTGTTGCGAGCCGTCGTCTGAGAGAGAGCTTGAGCAACAGGTCTGGGTCGCTTCCGTTAGTGCCACAACTATCAACTTTGCTCAGGACAATGCTTGGCGTTCTGGGCACGGAGAATCAGTGTAGGCCACCCCCACACGAGTCTCCTTCTAGGGTACAGTGGTTTATGTTTGCGCCAGCAGCTATTAGTCTTAGCGCGAGACCAGCAAATCCTTTGCGAGCCGCATGGCTGAGTGCAGTCGAGCCCTCGACATTCGCACCGTTCACGTCTGCTCCCCATTCAACCAATTTTTCCACAATCACAACCTCCTCGCGGCGAACAGCAAGAGCTAGCGGCGCGTCACCACTTGCGTCTGGATGGTCTACGTTTGTACCTGCTGCGAGCAGCCTGTCTACGACCTCACCATGTCCGTGCCACACAGCGAGACCCAATGCGGTATCGCCGTTGGGGTTAACAGCATTCACATCAGCACCGCTTGCGAATAGTTGCTCGACAGTGTCGACATCACCCGAGAACGTCGCCTCCGCCAAAGGCGTGATGCGACTGCCGTCTACAGCAGAGTGGACGCTCACCCCGTTCGCTAGCAATGCAACGACGACTTCGGAATGGCCTTTCCAAGACGCATAGGTCAATGCCGTACCATTGTTGTCGTCGGCCTCGTCCCCATCGGCGCCCGCTGCGAGGAGGTTCTCGACGATGTCGACATGGCCGTATCTCGCAACATTTATAAACGGTGTTTGACCCTGACCATCGCGTAGCCTAATGTCGCCGCCAGCCGCAAGTAGCATCTCAACGATGTGAGGATGACCGCGGCGAGCTGCGTCCATCAGTGGCGAGATCCCTCGGTGATTGACTTGGTTCGTATCCGCACCGGCAGCAATGAGCTTCTGGATGAGATCGATCTGTCCATTCCACGACGAGTCCAGCAACGGCGTGTCTCCGTCCGAGTCTGCACAGTTCACATTCGCTCCAGCGGCGATGAGCATCTCCGCGATCTCGACGTGCCCACTACGACACGCTTCAGTCAGTGGAGTGTCACCGGAGTCGTTCTCCTCGTCGACAGCAGCACCTGGCACCATCTCCACGATCGCCATGTGGCCCTGACCGGCGGCGTTGCCCAGCGGCGACGAGCCTTTCGCCAGATTGACGTGTGCGCCAGCCGCAAGCAGTTTCCTAGTGATTTCAGTGTGGCCGCTCCAGGCGGCGTCGGTGATTGCCGTGTCGCCTTCCGAGTCAACTTGGTTCACGTCGGCGCCGGCCGCGAGTAGTTTGTCGACGGTCGCGACGTGGCCGCCACGGGCCGCAAGTGACAGCGCTGAGTAGCCAGAGTCCGCGTCACAGGTGTTGACGTCGACGCCTACTGCCAGCAGACGTGTGGCGGTCGCGAGGTCGCCGTCCAGAGCAGCGCGGAGGAACGCGAGGGCAGCGTAGTCCATTTTCGATGGAGAAGCTGAGATATCCTTCGTGCAACATTCATATCGCTTTCACGCACATTCACGCAACATTGACAAGTCCACAAAGATGGGTTCAACAATGTGTTACCAAACCCATCTAGCTGCACGGAGGGGGCCTCGTTGGGGTGACGTCGCATCTCGTGTGGCGATCAAACCTAGCCGGGTGAGCTGCCAGCGGAACGTCCCTCGTGTTGATTGAGAATTGCACCGGCGTCAAGTACCACCTTGATGGTGTTCAGGTGTCCGTGAGGTGTTTCGCAAATTAATAGTCCCAGGTCGAACGAAACCTACTATCCACATGGCCGTCTGCTCCTGCTGCGAGCAGCATGCGTTCGATGGCAACAAAATCGTTACACACAGCGTATTCCAACGCTGTTAAGCCGCCCTCCACGCGCTTTGCATTCACATCAGCGCCGCTTGCGATTAGGATCTCGACAGTTTTGACGTTGCTGGAAACTGCCGCCTCCACAAGAGGTATCAGGTTGCGGCCGTCTGCACCATGATGGACGCTCGTTCCGTTCGCTAGCAACACAGCAACGACATCGGCATGGCCTCTGTGGGATGCAATCGTCAACGCCAAATCCCTCGTGCCTTCGTCCACCTCTGCGCCTGCTGCAAGGAGAATCGCTACGATGTCGACGTGCCCATGGTTTGCTGCAAGGATTAGCGGCGTTCGGTCGCATTCATCGCCTAGTCTGACGTCACCCCCGGCTCCAGGCAGTCGTTCGACGATGTGAAGATGTCCGCACTCAGAGGCGCGCATCAGAGGCGACACTACTTCGTTATTGGCTTGATCCACGCTCGCGCCGGCGGCGACAAGCTTGTTGACGAGATCGAAGTGCCCTCTCGAGGACGCGTCTAGCAGCGGTGTGTCCCCGTACGCGTCAGCGCAGTTCACATTGGCCCCAGCGGCGATGAGCTTCTCCGAGACCTCGGCGTATCCGCCTTGACACGTTTCTCTCAACGGAGTCCGACCATATTCATTCTCCTCGTTGACATCAGCACCGGCCGCCAGCACCATCTCCACGATGTCCACGTGGCCCTGACCGGCGGCTTCGCCCAGCGGCGACGAGCTTTCCACCGCGCCGACGTGAGCGCCAGCCGCGAGTAGTTTCCTGGCGATTTCAGTGTAGCCGCACCACGCCGCGAGTAGTTTCCTGGCGATTTCAGTGTAGCCGCACCACGCCGCTTCGGTGATCGCAGTGAAGCCGTCCGAGTTCAGGTGATTCACGTCAGCGCCGGCCGCGAGTAGCTTGTCGACGACCGCGACGTGGCCCTCGCGAGTCGCGAGAGAGAGCGCCGAGTCACCCGATTCGGTGCTGAGGACGTTGACGTCAACGCCTGCAGCCAGTAGAAGCGTGATGGCCGCGAGGTCGCCGTCCTCGGCAGCGTGGAGGAACGCGAGGGCGGCGTCGTCCATGCTCGTGTGTGAGAAGTGCAAAGCTGAGATATCCCTCGCGCAACCTTCAAGATCCTTTCAAACAACATTCACGAAACATCAACACAATCGCTACATTACTGGATCACATCCAGCTCTCAGCTAACAGGATCTCCGAAATCTTAATTCATTGGTTCATCTCCTCATCCAGGCGCACGGTATGCGTCGTTTCTCTCAACCTTTCGAGAACCAGCGTAAAAGATCCTGGACCCTCGAGGTCATTTTGCATTTCTTACGCCGTGATCAGCACAAATCCGTCCGAGATTTCATCTTCACTGGTGGCGTTGTTGCTCCCTTCGGCAAGCGTCTCGAGCAGCTCGACGATCTCGGTGTGGTCTCTGGCTTTCGCCATCTCCAGAGCCGACTGGCCTTGCGCGTTGCGGAGCGTTGGGTCGGCTCCGTTATCGAGCAAACAACGAACAACGCTCGTGTGGCCGCGCGTGGAAGCTCGAATGAGCGCGGTTATCTTGCTTTTAGTGGAGTGATTCGCATTCGCACCGGCTTCAAGTAGCACCTTGACTGCTTCGAGATGGCCGTTACCAGCAGCTTGGATCAGTGCTGTGTCCCCTGTAGATGGACGTACGTAGTTGATGTCGGCCCCAGCCGCGAGCAGTCTATTGACAGCGGCAGTATGGCCCGTCTCAGCCGCGAGCATCAGGGGCGAATCCTTCTGGCGTGTGGTGTGGTTCACGTCGACGCCAGCACCAAGAAGCAGATCGACGATCTCAGCGAAGCCTTTCCACGCCGCAAGTGTGAGCGGCGTGTCTCCATTTCGCTTGACTTGGTGAACGTACGCTCCACTCTCAAGAAGTAACCCGATGATGTCCGGATACCCGTTCCACGATGCGTGCGTCAACGCTGTGTCGCCGTTCGGTCTCTCGTAGTCGACACTAGCGCCAGTGGCCAACAGCAACTCGACAACCGCTCTGTGACCATATTGAGCGGCGAGTAACAACGGCGAACCACCGTCTTGGTTGATATGATCCACATCCGCTCCTGCCGATAACAGCTCGGCCACGATCTCATCTTCACCGCGTCTGGATGCGATCGTCAGCGGCGTATCTCGAGCGGCCGAAGAAAAGTCGACATCTGCACCCAACTCCAGCAATCTCTTCACAATGGCAGCGTCGCCGAAGCGTGCAGCGAGTGTGAGAGGCGATTCGCCATCGTTGGTCCTGTGATTTGCCGAAGCCCCGTAGTTGAGAAGCCAGGACGCCATCGCAATGTCGCCGTTTGACAACGCAACGGTAACAGGAGTCTCGAGTTTTGAGTTCGCGCGGTTGACGTTGGCTCCCGTCGCGAGCAGTTTCGTACCCACGGTCAAATGGCCATTGCGCGACGCACATATCAGCGGCGTGTCTCCGCAAGCATCCTCATGGTTCACGGCAGCGCCAGCGATTAGGAGTTTTCGGACGATATCAACGTGGCCTTGGAGCGATGCGAGCGTCAGCGCCGTATGTCCAAACTCGTCGGTCCCGTCGACGTGAGAACCAACTTCGAGTAAATAAGTCACAATAGGTGTGTGGCCTCTGTTGGATGCCATCATCAACGCCGTGCCTCCGGTGGATGGCGCCGTCAATGTCTGGATTTGGGTGTGTGTTAAGCTTTCTCTTGTCCAGTCGGACCGGCTGACGTGGTTGACATCGCCTCCAGCCTCATGCATTCGAACGACGACTTCAAAATGTCCTTCTGTCGCCGCCACCATCAGCGGCGTGTTCTCAGACTTGTCCGCTGCGTCAACGTCAGCACCTGTGGCGAGCAAGCAAACAATAATGTCAAAAAAACCTCTATTCGCGCACGCGTAGAGTGGCGTCACCCCCACAGAGTTGGCGAGGCAAGGGTTGGCTCCCGCGGACAGCAGCGTGCTCGCAGCACGAGTTCGTTCCTTTGAAAGCGCGACAATAAGCGGCGTATTCTGCGCCTTCAAATCCGAATGGTCGATGTCTGCGCCGGCAGCGAGCAGCTTCTCCACGAGAGTCGGCTCGTCCGAGATCGACGCGAACATCAGCGGCGACTGGCCATCCGTATCCGCGGCGTTGACATCAGCACCGGCGGCCAGCAGGGTCGCCACGACGGATTCCTTGCCACACATCGCTGCGCGCATCAGAGGCGTCTCAAGCATGTGCACAGGCTGATTAACATCGGCGCCGGCCGCGAGAAGTGCGTCGACGATGGCGACGTGGCTCAAGGCCGCGGCCTCGCCGAGCGGCGTCTGCAGGCGCTGGCTCACGTAGTTCGGATCGGCGCCACACGCGAGCGCGCGCTCGAGAGCTAGCGCGTCGCCTTCTATGGCGGCGCACAGTAGCCTCGCGTCCATGGCGAGAAGGAGCAATGAAGAGAGCTTCTCACCAGAGCCGAGTTCGTGGGTTGATGAGACAAGAAGACCAACGCTCCGTTGGGTTCAGCTTCAAAATGAGCAAATTCAGTAGGTTGTGAGAGTCCAACAATTCCAAGTTGATGCACCATGTTGAGGCCACGTTTCGATGCAACATGGTCTCTGGGCGTCTCAGTTCTGGCTGATACACGAGGCTAAAACGCATGGTCTTGAGAGGATACTCGACGACGGAACGCGGGCGATTATACCTTCCACGAGCTCGATACGCTCGCAAATGCGTTTTTGAAGTCATGGAATTCCAAACAATACTACGAGCGAGTCTCCATTCTGTCGGAGTGAGCTTCCGCGAAACCGGCTTTGTTGGTCACCGCTTTCGCGGCTTCGGCATTTACCCATCTTCAACAATCTCCAGGCGTGGAGGCATCCACGAGAGAGGTTCTTCTTGGCCCTGATCGATCCATACGTGGCAAAATGGCTGTTCCGTGGCAACGGGCTCCTTCATTCCTTCTGGGTTCAACCACCTCAATTACTTAATCAGTTCGTTGTGGACGCGGCGGTTGTACACGGACGAGTAACTGTCGACCGCAAGACGCTCGAAGAAGGACTCGTCCAAATTGTTGCCGAAGAAGTTTTTCCAGAGAACGTGCTATCTGTGCGCTGACGCAGATACCCGGTTGTACTTAATGAACAACGGCGCGACGTGGAGGTTGAGATTGCAGGGGACATGGGTCCAGTACGCCGGCACGTCGGCGTTCATCTCCCTTTGCACTGGATAAACTTGCAACGCTTGAATAATGAGTTTCATGTCGAGCATACTCGTAGCTGGCGACAGCCGCTGCCACAACGGAAGCGTGCGAAGCTTGACATGCGCGAGCTGCTCGCTGAGAGATTCAGACTCAAAAATGACACGTGCGAAGTCGACAACTAGCCGCGGGCCTAAGATGACGTCGTTCGCCTTGATCTCCACTCCGCGAAAGCGATTGTAACACAAAATCTCCCCCATGTCGTGGAGTATCGCGAGGATATGCCTTCGAATCGACTGATCAGCAGCCGGAACAGCATCTTGAAGCTGGGAATAGAGCAACTCATTTGACACAATACTGGCATCTATAGGATGACGATGCTCAAGCGAGTGGAATTCCTCACGGTGTGTCCGAAAGGTCATCAGCATGCGAGCATTAAGATTTCGGGAGTAGCTTACTTTGGTTTGACTTGATGATGAAGCCTTCTAACCCTCGCTGGGCTTGGAGAACGGACTGGTTTGTTGTGCAACTCACAGTTATCCACCTCGGACTCCCAGTCGCGAGCATCGTTTGAATATGAATATGATCGTATCTGTCGCAGTGATCCGTGAGAACATTGACGAAATGGTCTGTGATATTGTTCATCCGCCTTTCGTTTGCCTGTAGCAGATATGCCTTCGTCACCACAAAAACAAAGTCGGCATCACTTCCAGTGAAAAGCAATTTGTCGAACCTCTTGAGAATTTTGCGCCGCACGAATCGATTCATCATGATGCTTTCAGTGCGATCGTCTTCCGCAACAAAGCGAGATTGTTCCAACGCAACATCAATACAGATCAAGAAGAGTGTGCTGTGCGTGAAGAACAGTCCCTGCGCGGAGTGGTACTTAGGCTCGCCAGCAAAGTCGCAGAAGGTCACGGCGTGGCGCCGACCAAATGCCCTACGAGGATCAGTCTCAATAAAGTACCCATCGAACAGGTCGACACCGACAGCGTGAATCGGGATGTTCGAGGCACACCGTATTCGACGTCAATGACTTCGCTAGAGAAGTCTTCTCGCTGTGGCTCGGACCCACGACACAGATCTTGTTAATGTGCACTATTTCATCAACGACAATCGCGTCTCGAGCTCGAGTTGGTCGCGATCGGTAAGTAATCATGTCTTCGTAAGCCCACGGCTTGGCATCCAAGTCACATCTTCTCGGGTCACCCACACTCCTGGATACTTGTCCAACACAGATTCAATTGCGTTAGAGATATCGCTGAACCTTAGTCGGTTCGACCTCTGAGCTGCACGGAGTCCCATCGCTTCAAGTGTGAAAATCCACTGTATGTTGTCTTCGTCGGCACCGCTTTGCAGCACGAAGAGTCTAGCGACGAAGCTGTCACTCGAGAGATCCACCGTTCCGCCCTTGATCGAGCATCATGCTGACGGTACATGGCTCGCTGACGCAATCTTCGAAAGCATTGACGGCGGAGGCTGTTGTCGGAATTGGAAGTATCGCTTCCAATAGAGTGGGTCCGCAGTTGAGCTTGCAGAAACAGAGGAGGCAATATTTCTTCGCTTGAGAGTACACCAAGTTACGTCTGCCAGTTGGATATCTCGCCACAGCTCGACAAACTGAAGGTTCTTGTGGAGCAAGAAGCTGCAGTACCTGCCGCGTCAATCACTCCGTATACAATTCGTACCCACAGTCTGGTGTCAGTACATATCAAGTCTGCTACTGATACACGAAGCCGAGCTCATGAAGAATCTGGACAGTCCCATCGAACGTCGCAACATCAAAAGTAGCACAAAATGCCGGGGCCTCAAGTACAGCTCTACCTGATCCCGCGATCGGCACCGTTCTCGATCAAACAGAATGCACAGTCTCTGTTGTTGCTTGTCCAGGGATATTTCAGTGCGGCCCACCCAGAACAATCGCAACTAGATATATCCACACCTCGCTCCACTAACTATTAGTTACCAATAGTTAGCAGCTTGCAAATGTTGACATCACCAGTGCGAGCAGATACGTGCAGAAGTGTGGAGTGCTGAAAGTCTCTCATGCTAGCCAAATCGACAGACTCTAATTGCCGAATGACATCGATACGACATTCTTCGACAGCGTGGAACAATATTTGATGATTGCACTTGCCGAGATGCTCAGCCACAATGGTATGGCCGACTTCGCTTGCAGCCTGGAAGGCAAACTTACCTTTAACATTTCGCAAGCTCGGGGCATCGCCTGATGCAAATAGCAATAGAGCGGTGGCGTCATGGCCGAGCGACGTCGCCTTGGCACGCGGCGTCCACCAGCGCGGCGTCCATGTCAAGCGGATCTGAGGAATGAGCCGAGGCCAAACCCCATTATCGTCACTCTGATAGACAGGTCACTCGACGGAAGTACTCAGACGACCACAATTGGTTTAAATGAATTATTTTCAACCAATACGACTGCGTCATTGGATCTCGATTGGCTGGAAGCGACACAATTGGGGACGATGGCGACAACGGCGCTGCAGGACCAGGTGCTGCTGCTGGGCTCGTCCCAGGAGAGCGAGCTCTTCGTGGCCGACGCTGTCACAGGCGGTCAGCTCTACTGCTTCAAGAACTGCAAGCCCTCGCGCAGCGGCGTGCAGGTCGTGCCGCGCACGGACCACCTCGTGGCCGTGCAGGATGGCAAGCTCGCGCTCCACATCTGGACGTGGTCCAAGGACATGCCCACGCTCAAGTGCCACTCGGCTGAGAAGATGGGCCCAACGGCCGTGACCAAGTGCGGCAACTTCTTCTTCGCAGGCGCGCAGTCGGGCAAGGTGTACGTGTGGGATGTCAAGACTGGCGAGCTCGTCATGGTCTGGGACGCCCACTACAAAGGCGTTTCAGCCATTGCGCTGACCTCGGACGACTCGCACATCATCACGGCCGGTGAAGACGCTGTGGTCCATGTGTGGCGGCTCATGGACGTGCTGGACGAGCCGGACGTCACGTCGACGTTTCAGCAGGGATTGAGCCCGCTCGTGTCCTGGACCGACCACGTGCTGCCCGTGACCAGCATCCACGTCGGCATCGGTGGTGTCAACGCGCGCATTTTCACGTCCTCGCTCGACCGCACCTGCAAGATCTGGAGTCTCAACTCGAACCAGTGCATCTTCAGCATCACGTGTCCGTCGTTCGTGAACGTGTGCCTGACTGACGTCCTCGAGCATCGACTGTTCCTAGGGTGTGGCAACGGCAAGATCTACACCATCGATCTCAACGCTGCAGCCAGTGCAGTCACAGCAGCGACTGCTCGTATCATATCGTCGACTGTTAATGGCAACAGCAACGCCAGCGCCAAGCCGTGGGGAGATGATGCACAGCTGCCCGACTCATTCGACGGTCACGAGGTCGGCGTCACGACACTTCAGGTCAGCAAGTGCGGCGGCTTCCTCATCTCGGGCGACGAGAGCGGCGCTGTGCGCGTGTGGGACAGCCTTAGCCGCCAGTCGCTGCGAACGATCAAGCTGTTCAAGGGCACGGTCTCGACGCTCACACTGCTGCCGCGGCCCAAGTCTCTCTTCCACAAGGCCAAGGCTGCGCCACTGACTCGATTAGACGAATCAATGCCCCTACCGATCGCGCCATTCAAGAAGTACATGGGCGCACAGTGACAACAGGACCCTTTCGACAAATAGACCATGCATTTTACGCTACCTTTCTTCACGTAAATGGACCGTTCTTCCCCTATGGAGTCCTCAACTCCCTGAGAAACCGCACTACTCACTCACTGACACACGACTACTACTAATCAAGAGTTTGGAAATGTAGACATCGCTAGTGTTGCACGACGAACACGGTGGTGAGGTTTCGACATGAAAGCAGGCGAGTCAGCCTCCGAATCGACGGAGGTATGGGGTTTGCTGTCTGCACCCAGTGGAAGACACATCTCGGATGTAGAGACCGAGCGAACCTCTGTGGGGTGCAAGTCCTACGAGGCCTAATAGAGGAGCCGCTGCCTGGCAAGAGAGATCGATGACTGCGGTTCTCTGCATGGGCTCGTTCGAAGCAAGTGTGATAGTGACATTCGCGGGCGAAACTGCCCACAACCAGTCATTTTGAAGCGTCATCCTATCGGGGTTTGTGGAAGTTTAAAACCACGTTATGATATACAACACCTCTATATCCAAAATAAGGTATAAACACCACGTGTGATTCAAAAAGACGAGTACCCTTGCCACCAAGCTAATGCCGCTGCGCAGATCGCCACGATCACCGCCACGACGATGCCGATGGCCACGAGGCTCGGCCGCGCTATCTGTGGCGCAGTGCGACTCATTTCTGGGTGCGTCAGCAGCGAAAGGCGCGCGAGCTTCTTGGCCTCGCGGATCAGACTCGCACTTGGGTCTTCTTTAAGGACACCAATGCAGAGTTCTTCCAGCATCTTGCGCGCTTCGTTCGTGTGTCCAATATCCTGCTCGCAATACGCACAAGTACTCAGCGAGCTATTCATCTTGAAAAGGCAATGTCGTGGCTCGGCGCACCTCGAATTCGTCCTGCACGTCCTGGCCAGCGAGGTCCAGCAACAGCTCCGGACCGCCCGGGTGGTCCTCGAGAAAGGCCGTCACGTCGTAGACCTTCTTCGCGCCGTGGGGGCCGATGACCAACCAGCAGTCGGACTGCGTGTGGTGCTGCGCGACGTCGTCGGCCGTGTACTCGTTCCACACTTCCATGCTGGAACGCTCGCCATTCTTGGTGCGAAGCCGATTTTTCTCGACGGCTTTTCAGTATGATAGTGTGGACCACACTGTTTACGGTTCTAACCGAAGCGCAGCGGTTCTAATAGAGCTCCCCCTTCCGAAGCGGCAAACAAGCGGCTCCACAAGAAGATCGGGGACGATGGACGCCGAGGACACCAATGTTTCACGCGTGCTCGTGCTCGGAGCCGACTCCGAGACACGCACCAAGGTCCTTCGTGATATATTCAAGCTGTGCGGCCAAGAATTCGAGTCGGATGTGTCCAAGGAGATCCAAAATCTCACACTGAAGACCAAGTACTACACCGCCGACCTCCAGTTGCATGTCCACGCAGTGGAAGCCAATGAACTTGTCACTCCGTTGGCGCACGATGCCGAAGAGTACGAAGCAATTGTCTGGGTGGTCGATGCGTCAAGTGATCGAAGCTTCTTGGAGACTGAGCAGTTCGTCGGGAACTCGATCGAAGAGCTGGATTTCAACGTCAGCCTGCTCGTTGGCACCAATGCCTCCACCGCGAATCTTGCGCAGCTGAAGCGGTTGGAACAATGGGGGCAAACCAATGGGTTTGAATTTGTGGCGATTGAGGATGGCGCGAAGGATGTGGGCGATGACCCTCTTCATGAGAAGCGCGGGATGGAGCGTGTCAAGGAAGCACTGGAGTGTAACATGTGGGCATCGCTGAAGAAGCTCGACAAGCCTGTCACCACGTCGTCCGCCCCACCCAAGACTGATTATACTGCTGTGGCCGCCAATGATGACGAAGAAGAAGAAGCGTCCACTCCATCTTCGAAGATTCTCGTGCTTGGGTCGGACGTCTCGCTACAGCACGAGGTTTTGGGTGCCTTGACAGGTTTGTCCGGTGGACACAAGACATCCGAAGTGGGTGAAACAGTTCAGGAACTGCAGTTGAAGACAAAATATTATGAGGCCGACGTCGAGTTCCATCTGCACCGCGTGGAGACGAATGAACTCGTGACCGCCCTCCACCACGACGTCGACGCGTACGAGGCTTTACTGTGGGTTGCCGATGCGTCGTCCGATCGCAGTTTCCGAGAAGTGCAGCAATTCATCGAAAGATCCATGGAAGAGCTAGCGTTTGAAGTCTGTCTTTTGGTCGGTACTCGCGTCGACCAAGCAAGCACAGCTCAAGTAGAGGCTCTTCGAACGTGGTGCCTGGAGAACGGATTCGAGTTCGTAGAAGTGCCGAGTGAGATCAGCAGTGAACCCCACGAGGGCGGCGAGAAAGAAGGCATCGAAAGAGTTCTGGAGGCTCTGCACTGCAACATGTGGCGCTCCATAAAGATGCTGCCACGCGAAACCGAGCCAGAGCCCAAGCCTGCTCCTTCGCTCGAGCCAAGCTCGGCAGACGAAGGCAATCAGAAAGAGCCTGCTACTTTAAAGTCCGTTGGGGACACCCCTCCTCCTACTCCAACCACTGCTCCAGCACTTTCCGATGATGAGCGTCTCCAAGCGACACTAGCTGCTTTTTCTGGTGCAGGTTGTGATGATGACGATGACCCGGACATGCAAGCCTTCAGCGGACTCCTCTCCCAGGTCCAACGGATACGAGAGACCGGAGCTGCTCTCTCCGGCGAGGAGCGCCGTCGCCAAGCTGAACGCGTCGCAATGCAGCTCTGGAATCTCTTGGGCGCCGACGACAGCGACGAAGGTTGCCATGATTCTGACTAGTGAACTCAACTGGAGTATCTCATATCCGATTGGTCATTATTCAAGTATATGTCAATGATTGGTTTAAATGCTGGTGTGAGCTGCTGGTGCATTTTGTGTGGATCTCCCAAGTTGACCACCATGGCTCGGGGTCTGCGCATCGGCTCCAAGGCGGAGGTGCTCAAAAACCTGCGCGCGCTGCTGCGCGTAACGCGCAAGCGCAGCGCCGAGGCGAACGTGCGCGAGTGCCAGTGGTCGCAGCAGATCCTTGCGCAGGTACTGGTTCTCAAAATTGCAACATGTCCGATGGGAATTCTGACAGATCGGCCCTCTGCTCGCCTCAGTACCGCGCTCGCCAGCATGAGACCGACCGCGAGAGAATGCGCGCTTACCGCTCTGAAGCCAGCGACCTGCTCATGATGATCGAAGGCATCCAAGAGCAACGGGTGCGTAGAGTAGTACATTTTCCATGAGTCAGCCCCACAGATGTGCTTACTGCTCGTTGGTATTAGTATCTGTGGAATCTTGACGAAGGCATCGATCGCAAGCTCTCGGCTGACGAAGTCGTCAACCGCTCGGCCCAGCGGGTCGGTCTCTTCGTGCCGGAGTCGTTCACCGATGACCCAGAGGCTCGTCGCCGTGAGGCCGAGGAGAAAGACGCGCGTGCCCGTGAAGCCGCCGCCAAGTACCTTGCTGCCAAGAAAGCGAAAGAGGCTAAGGACGCCAACAAGAACGCCGAATAAGACGTCGTGATAACTGTGTGAAAAGTTGATAAAAACTAGAAACAGTGTGCGGATCGACAGACCTACGGTCGAGTTTACATTCGCAGTGCCTCCCTCTCGTTCAGCGCCGCCGTTTGCTCCGAGGTGAGCGGGCTCACGAGCACGCGACCCTGCCGCAGGTCCATGAAGACCAAACGGAAGTACTTGCCCTTCTCCGACAGCACGAAGAGCTCTGTCGACGTGATCGAGCAAATCATGGCGATGTATTCGCTGCCGTTCATGAGGTTGCGCACGAAAATCTCGTCGCCTTCCTGGTAGATCGAGTCGCGATACAAGAAGTTCGCGCGATGGTACTTGGCCATAATGGGCGACTCTGTGCGACACATCGATGCAATTAGAATCTATCGTGCTCCGCCGGAGGGGAGCAGCGCGGGACTCACGGGTCGCATCCATACGACGCTTCTTTGAGACAGCATCCATCGAATTGTGGAGCTCGCGCAAGTCGTGGTCGACCTCAGACTGCGCGAGCTTGTTCTCCAGGTGCTGGAATACGTTGCCCACACGCTTCTTAACCTTCTGCGTCGTGCTGTCTAGCGAGAAGATCTTCTCCTCACTGCCATTTCCACTACCAGCTTTTGACCGCGCACTTCGCGTTTTCCGTGTCGTCTTTCGGGCTGAGTGATAGACGACAGCACGTTATGAGCATATATAGAAGACATTTGATTGATCTGGCATGGGGGTGTCCTTACCTGACGAATTTCCCTTGCGCTGGTCGTTAATGATCTCCATCTCTTGGTGGATTTCGTCCAGCATTTCTTGTCGCAGTTTATCGCAGTTCATCATAAACTCGCTAGTCGCCTCTTCGCACTCATAGGTAAATATCACTGAGGTGCAGTGGGCCCAGTAGTTTTCTTGCGAGACCGCAAGCTCCAACAAGCGCTCTCGCTCGGCGTCCACGTGGGCCATTCGCGCCTGGAAGTCTGGGTGGGATTCGTCTTCGATCTTCTTCTTGGCATTCTCGACAAACGCGATCTGGATTTCCAGGCGGCGCTTGGCCAGTGCGATTGCTCGAGCGTCGTCCTCTGGTGCGCGCACCGTGTACTCGACCGGCACACGCACAGGCTCCTCGGGTTTGACCTCGGAGTCGCCGGTCGCGTCCACTTCCATCGACGTTGGCTCCGGTTCGACGACCGCAGCCTCCACCGAGGCAATCGCTTCTTTCTTTATGGATACATCGGACTCCTTTTGCCCATTCGCATCGTCGCCGGCGTCCTCGACCGACGTCATCTCGACGTCGTCATCCACCGGCTTGGAAGGAGATGCGCTCGATGCGCTCGTCTGCTCAGTCGGCGGCACCGGCGCCTCCTGGGCGGGCGAGCGCGATCCATTCTCTTGTGGAGGCGGCGTAGAGGACGACGGCAATGCAGCAGCTGCAGCGTCGGCGGGGACAGCCGCCGGCGGTGCTTCGACAACGACACCCGTGGACATGGCTACTTCTTGTTGGGATGGGGCCGTTTGTGGGCGGATTTCGAGCCAACTTTCGAGGTTCCGAGCTGGGAGACAGTCGCGATGGGTCTCGAGACGGCCTGCAACGGCTGCAGGCGGCGTGGGCACGCGGGGGAAGCGCTCTGAGGGCAGCGGTAGTCGGCGACTTCCGCAGCCGCGAGCTCCGGGTGAGTAGGGCTTCTGTTGAGGAGTGTTTCAAAAAAGACAGTCGCAGGCAAAGCGACGTCTGAAATGCTGGTCCTTTAGTGACCCAAAGGGGTACTATTAAAGAGTGACGGTGGATTGCCGGCGTTTTTTCGAATAAACCTAATGAAGGTAGGTGGAGTGACTGATAATGAGTCTTGAGGTTTATTGAAATCAAGAGGATCGGAATACGGTATTTGGAGAAACATGTGACGTGTGAACACACGTCGCAGATTGCAGTTGTTCAGCGAGCCTTGACCCGATGTGCTCATGCAAGTCATCGCTTAGCGTTGTGGACTAGTGACTCTCTTTTTCCCTTGTATTGCCCGACGAGCAGCATCAAGTGATGACGATGGGCGAGCCTCAAGAATGCACGAGACACAGAAATCAACCGACTTGGTCGTGACAAAATCGTTCGTGGCCTGGACGACGAGCTCACGTTTGCTAACGCACTTTCGACAGATATTCTGTGAAGCCAAGAGTCGTCAGTGATGTCAAGTGCCTTGACGGCGTACGTTGCGGTCTCACCTTCTCACACAATTGACACATGTGATTGGAGTTGAAAAGCCCACCAGTTCGACGACTGCAACACTCGCAAGCATCGGGCGTCTCACCACTGAAATTGATACTCATTGCTGAGCCGGGCCTATTGCGCGAATTTGATCGAATCCGCGATTGAACAACGAGCCGCTCGAACAATTTCTTGTTCAGAGCGATCTCGCTACTCATGCTCATGTTCCGAAACACTGTGCCCAATTCTTGCACTTGGAACGACTTGGGAACCGACCCTTTCACGTCAAGTAAGTCCACCGTAAATACTTCCACGTGCGTCTCAGAGATTTCACGGAACACGGTCGCGATTGATATGTCGGCACGCACGAAGTCACGTTCAGGAAGTTCTGGGAGCCCGTTATGGGTGATTGAGTGGACGATAGAGACACCGTAGCGATCGCCGTTGCTTAGCACACCCATATCCGTGTAGTTCAGCACGAGGACATCGCGGTCGCGCACGAAGTTGGTCGGGACTGCCTTCAAATACCACCCCACGCCGCAGAATCTGAACGGCTCGCTCTCCGTCGGCTTTGCGATCGTCGCCAGCATAGCACAGTCGCTCAATTCATCGTGGAAATATACGCAGCGAGCGCGCAAAGATGGCGTATCATAGGCCGTGTAGGCGAACATCGCGTCGTCCAGCCTCCCGGGAATTCGGCCGATGAGCATGACTCGTCGAACGTTCGACCGTGACGCCAACCACGCCTGCGGTTTTCGCTCCGAGAGCGACGTCTTTCGCGCTTCGACTCCTCGCTTGGATTCGCGGTAGGCTCGGATTTCTCCGTCGGATTTCGCGAGCTTCCATCGATTGCTCACGCCGCAGTTGTTGCGGATCGCATAGTCCTCGTACGCCTCGACGATCTCGTTCCGGAGATCGTGAGCAAGTTCGAGAAGGGTCAGTATATCTCCTTTCGCGAGCTCGAGTTCGCCTGGCGCCTCAGCGACCCTTGCCCGGACCATGGCTTGAGTGCCTGCAGATGATAAATTGGAAGTGGCGCTAAATGAGATGATGTCACATCCTCCTAGGGACTTGGTCATCGAGCGTCGACTCACTGGCGCGACGACGCCGAACTGAACCCGAGCCACGAGGTTGGCAGCGGCGGCCACACCAAGTCGTTGAACATCGGGCCGATCCACTCTCGACGTCACGAGCTTCCGCGAAGACTGTGCGATGCCATCTAGACAAGAATACGACAGGTTCCAGTAGTTGGAAGGACCATACAGAGATGGCCAGTTACGCAAAAAAACATGTGTGGACTACGATGCTTCTGGGTGTTAGCTCACAAGCGAACGAGACCAAGAGGTCCCACAATTCGTTGTCCCTTCCGAGTCGGAAAGAACGACGTATCTGGCGACGAGGCCAGTTCAGAACATGCTACGCAACGTGCCGCGTTTTCGAAAACATGCTCACCAGGCCAAAAGCGTCACCATACCATGTTACTATCAGCACTCGGCACTGAACTTCAATCGATCGATCCCCACGCTGGATCACAAGCCGCCTCAACAAATACGTCCGCAGACACGATCTCTTCGATCGAAGACAATGAAATCGGCCGTCGTGCGCATTGTTTACTCACCCTAAATCTGGATGAAAGGTGAATGGATAAATTCATCGCGATTACAAAACTATCCTTTTCTACAACCACACGATTCGCGTCGTGAGAGTCGATAAAGGACCCTCACATTTTCAGATGGGGGTTGTGACTCACAACCCCCATCTGAAAATGTGCGAGCTGGTCATGCACTTTCGAGGCGGTCTTCCAGGTCGCGGTATGGATCGCCCATGAATGCCGAGGCAAGTGGTGGGTGAATGGCAAGTCTCCTCGGCCATCGTAGAGAAGTCTCACAGTGGTTGAAGGTTTTTTTGTTCGCACCTGAGATTGTGGTGAGAGCAGGATGACGCCAGTCACCTAGTGGGCTAATCGAGGACGTCCGGACGTCTCTTTGGCGTTGGGGGATTGGCAGAAGGATCCTCGGTGCCACGTTGCTCATAGGTGTCGTCTCATCTGATGCACGAGCTAGTTAGCGGTTTGCTTCGGGCCAGACACTCATGGAGACAGTGATGAAGAGACTGCTGATCGGGAAACCGCAACACTCACACTTTGCGACTACATTCGATACTGATCGTCGAGTCGGGCCTGCAGCGAAAGCTCATCTGTTGTGTGTCAGAACAAGAAGCCGCTCGAATAATGATCCCGGCAAAATAATTATTATTACGAAGCACTGGTGCGGTCAGGTAATATGTAGCACTGGCAGCCCACTGTGTGTAGTTGAGTGGACGATTGACACACCGAAGCTTTCACCGCTGCTCAAAAACGGCAGTATCCATGTAGTTAAGCATGCGCACGCTCGGTCAATGTCACTGATGCTGATGAGTACTATAATCGATGGTGGGAGGCTAATCATGTGGGGTTCTTCCTGCAGATCAACCTGAACTTCAGCCCCCACAGACTACCGAACATACCATGGGTCTGGGCCACACATCCGCACGAGAGTCAATTATCGACGTCCTTGCCTTGGACTCCATGAGGACCCGCCTTCGCTCTCACACAAACGGAACTCCCGTGGTGTAAAAGTGTTTGGAAGACTACTGACTGGTCGTCCAGCAGCATTCTGGAATGCACGAGGCAGCCTCGCCACGAGCCAAAAGCTATCGAGACGGTCTTCTAGTTCGTGAGCACCGTGGCCACAAAGCGTTGGCTAGTTCTCTTCCATACAAGCTTGCTCAGAAGTCCGCCAGTGCTTGAATCTCTTGCACGCACACGTGGCTGCGGCGTCGATGTAGAGCACGGCGCCGGTCATCTATCGGGCTGATCAGGGACGTCCGGGCGTCTTCCTGGCTGTGAAAATTGGCGGAAGGCTCCGTGGCACCAGGCGCTACGTTGCTAATGGATGTCTGCACTGCACCGCACACGTCGCCGCCTTTGAGACACTAGCTATTGGCCGAAGGTGCGTCGGTGGCGGCGAATCCAACTGTGATCGCTCGGCAGACCCGCTGTCTTGAAGGTCTCAGCTGAGAAGGCCAGCGCCCGAAAAGGCGGGCGGCGCCAGGCGCTTCAAGTGTCAACGAAGAGTGTCCCACAGACGCCACCGGTCTCACATCCTCGCCATCTCCCTGGTCAACGGCGACAAGTGACACGGCCCACTGTTGCATATCCAGTTTGTTCGCTGATGGATACAAGTAGTGAAACTGCGAACCGCCTTGATTTCATATTCACTGATTGGTTATATATATACTGACGGTTCATATTTAGCCAATAGATGAACGTGGGTGCTGACTAGTCAGAAGGAAATGGAAAGGAGCGGCTTGACACGGAGGTGTCATGCTGCGCACGATCCGGTGGGGCATCCAGGCAGGTGGACGTCCTCCTCCTTCACTCGACCTCTACGCGAGTCTGGCCGCTTGGCTTGACGGAAAAGGCAGGGGTCAATAGCGCCGGTGCAGCGGCTCCCTCTCCCCTCACCTCTCACTTCATAATTCCTCAACATCTACCGAAGCTCGAATCCCATCCACACCCCATGGCTCCTCTCGGTCGACTCGCCGCCCTTGGTGTCGCGTGCTGTGTGGCGTTTGCCGGTGCGGCCCTCGCGGAGGACGACGCGCCCGTGTTTCTCGCTGGTGTCAGCGCCCCACAGGATGACGCGGCGAACGTGTTGCTCGCCAACAATGGCGGCGTCGCTGCGGATGCCGGCGGATCTGCCGACTCAGGAGCAGTGTTCCTCGCTGGCGTCGGCGCTCCACAAGAAGACTCCCCGGCGATCCTGCTCGGTACCTCCAGCGGTGCGGGAGCGCCAGACTCAGCGGCGTCGGACGACTCAGCGCCAGTGTTCCTGACTGGGGTCACCGCCCCGGAGGACGACTCGTCAGCGGTTCTTCTCGCCTCCGGCACCGATGCCTCGGCTCCTGATGCGTCGTCTACGGACGACGCTCCGGTCTTCCTCGCAGGAGTCACGGCTCCGCAGGAAGACTCGCCAGCAGTGCTCAAGGCTGACGGCGATGCAACGACGCCAACGCCGACCCCGTCACCAGCGCCGAAGGGTGCGGCTGATACAGGCTCCAGTGGCGTCCTCGGCGGCTCCCCGCTCGTGCTCGGCGGGTGGCCGACAATGCCAGCCGGCGACACCGAGATCAACTTCCTCGTGGGCGTGATCAGCGACCAAAAGTACTACAGCCCGGCCCTGTCGTTCGGTGTCTGCATGAAGGACATCTTCACGCTGCAGTACCAGAGCGTCGCTGGCACCAACTTCCGATACTCGGGCCACGGCTGCCTCGTGCAGCGTGGCTCGACTGCCATGGGCGCCTGCTCCGCCGACTGCGCTGTCGAGCAGCTCCAGATCACCATCTTTACGCAAGAGTGGACCAACACCATCCAGGTCACAGACATCTCTCGCATTGAGCAGACCGCATGAACAGCCTATTTCCTTAGATGCGTCTCTGTGTCCTCCATGTGCGTGCCGCCCCCTCGATGGAAAAGAGGGAGGGTGGAGATCGTTGCGTGAAATTGTTTGTTCGATGTGGCCCCATTTAAAATGCAATGCAGTTGATCCTTTTGGTCTCGTTCAAAATCAATTTCGTACTACAATATATCGTCCTAATGCAACTAGGATCCTTTCAAGATTCGCTCGTGCTACAAGCTGGGCTTGCGTGGGCGGATCAGTGGCACGTAGCAGACGTTCATGAGACGCCGTTGCGAAAACATGTTGCCATGGCGCGTGATCTCCACGAGGATCTGGCCGCCGCGCTCTTGGTCGATGGGCACGACCATACGTCCGTTGTCCGCGAGCTGGTCCATCAGACTCTGAGGAGGCTGCTCCGCGGCCGCGCCGACGTGGATGAAATGAAACGGAGCCTCGTTGCCCAGCCCGTCCCAGCCGTTGCCAGTGTGGACCGACACGATGCCCTTGTCGAGCAGCTCTCCGTCGGCATTCTGGATGTTCTTCTTGGCGAACTGCGTCAGTGCCGAGATAACTTCAAGCCCGAACACGCGACCGTCCTTGTCTTCCACGAGGCGTCCAAGACATGCCGTGAGGTAGCCCGAGCCAGCACCGACGTCCAGGATTCGCGGACGCGGGACGTCGCGGATGGCGCCGTAGCCGAGCTCGAGCGCGTGGGCGTGCATGTGCGGCGCTGAGATGGTCTGGTTAAAGCCGATTGGATGGGGCGCGTCGCAGTACGCGGTCAGTGGGCCGACTGCCACGCCCAGCGGCGACTCGTCCTGCATGTACTTGGCGCGGTCGACGCTTCGCATGGCCTCATACACAGCGTCGGACTGGATGACGCCCGTCTTGCGGAGGTTGTCGACGAGTCCTGCGTTCGTCGTGGAGCTACACGGCCAGAACGACATGGTGCGACGGGGGATGCGGAGACAGCGCAGAGAAGGCTTCGTGATGGGGGGCGATTGCAGAAATGAAATAGTTCTCGACTCGTGGGCTTTGGTGCTTGGGAGCAGTTGGGCGACACGGCGTTCCAACCGAACGATCTCGAAGCGCTCATCTTCCCTGTCCCATGGTCTCCCCTCGCAGGTTCGTCCTTCTAGAAGCAACCCAGTCCACAGGATCACTTACTCGGCTCATCAAGAGGTTCTGTCGCCTCACGACTCGCTAAGCGCTTCAAGCTTTCCCCTGAAAACCGGTCTCGACCTCGGCCTCGTCGAGAACACAGTCCGGCGCTGGAGCCTGAGTCAGACGCAGCACGTCAGGAAGATCTCCGTGCGTCGACTGTCGCACGTGTCACACGGGACGAAAGGAGCCAATGAGCTCTTCGCGAAACCCAATCACGACGAATCACGCGAGCCATTGGACGCCACGTCTGCGCGTCACCGCGGAGCGAGTGCGTCATGCTCTTCGCTGGAGAACGAGACGCCGCCAGCGGAACACAGAGGGGAGACATGGGGGCAACCAGATGCAGGCGAGCTTTCGAGATTCGATAGGGCACGATCTGAAAAAAATGGGAGACTCTAGGTTGGTGTTGGTGCGTTGGAAAACTCTCTTTTAGGTTGGCGTTGGGACAGAACAAAGCGCGGTCGAAACCACCAACGCCAACGTGATCCCAACTGGCTGCCATCCCTCCACGAAAAAAACTTCAAGGAAGTCATGCCCATTCTATGCACCGCGGGAATTTGGAAGCGGCCCAACTTCGCACCAGATTCTGCTTGGAGTCTGCCACCTAAACGGGTCCAGCCCGGGTTTGGAGTGGATGGTCTTGGGCTCAGTATGGCCAAACAAAACGGGTCACTTGTTTTGACGTTCGGGTGGCCCGTTTCGTCGTGCTTACTTATGCAATTCCGTATTGATGCGCAGCTCTTCTTTGTTATTACTTTCAGAGGTACACAAGTCAACAACCCCGCGATCTTCTTCGCCGACAGAAACCAGACCCATCGCTGGCGTAACCTGTATCCTTTGCTGCTGGACGCCGACAACACGACGCCAACAGTCACCAACGTTGGTGTGTTGGCGGCCCCACTCTTGGATTTTCCAGCGATCCAACAAGATCCAATCGGCCGGACAACACCCAAGAGCTCCTCACGAGATGCTGGCCTCTCTCCGCTTCTGGGCGGCGCTCGCGGCGCTCGCCGTCGCGCACGTCGCTGCTGACGAGAACCCGACGCCCCCGCCGACCGTCGAGCCCACGGCGGCGCCGACCGAGCCGCCGAGGGATCTCAAGTGGTACTGGGAGCACGAGCAGGACCCGCGCTTCGCGGCGGTCACAGGCAACTTTTCGAGCTTCACGCCCAACGACAAGACGCAGACGTGCTCCCACGACACGCACGCGACGCCGTTCAACCGCCAAGTGCGCGGCGCCAACCTCGGCGGCTGGTTCGTGCTCGAGCCTTGGATCACGCCCTCGCTCTTCTACCAGTTCCTCGGCACTCAGGAGCGATTCGGCGACAAGGCCCCCGAGAAGACGGGCATGGACTCGTACACGTTCTGCACGGCGCTCGGACCCGAAGAGGCCAACCGCCAGCTGCGCATCCACTGGGCCAACTTTGTCACGGAGGCCGACATCGCCGAGATGGCGGCTGCTGGCGTCAACTCGCTGCGCGTGCCCGTCGGCGACTGGATGTTCACGCCGTACGAGCCATTCATCGGCTGCACGGACGGCGCCGTGGAGGAGCTCGACCGCGTGCTCGACCTCGCGCTCAAGTACGACATCGACATCCTCATCGACATCCACGGCCTCGTGGGCTCGCAGAACGGCTTCGACAACAGCGGTCGCACGACTGCCGTCAAGTGGACGTCGATTGCCAGCACGCAGCCCGTGGGCACGACGACCTTCGAGCACTGGCCGATCCGCCAGGCTGAGTGGGCTGGCACTTACGACCCGGTGAACCGTAACTACTCGATGATCAACTACGCCAACCTGAACCAGTCACTGCGCGCCGTCGAGAACATCATCACTCGCTACGCCAAGCACCCGGCGATCCTCGGTCTCCAGCCCGTGAACGAGCCGTGGGAGCTCACACCGATCCAGGTGCTCAAGGACTACTACTGGAAGAGCTACAAGCGCGTCAAGGCGCTTGCGCCCGACTGGAAGTTTGTGCTCCACGACTCGTTCCGCTTCGGTCTCCAGTACTGGTCCGAATTCATGAAGGGCTGCCCGGACATCGCGCTCGACACGCACATCTACCAGGCGTGGATGAACCCGGGCACCAAGGCCGACTTCTTCGCCAACGCCTGCCAGCAGAAGTACACGATCGGCGACATGGAGAACTCGCTCATGCCCGTGATCGTCGGCGAGTGGTCGCTCGGCACGGACAACTGCGCCATGTGGCTTAACGGCTTCAACGACAACCTCCCGGGCTTCCCCAAGGTGATCTGTCAGCTCAAGAAGTGTCCCGTGGAGAGTCCGTACCTTGGCAAGGGCTTCCCAGGCACGCCGCTTGACGTCAACAAGCCGATCCAGGGCCCGTACGGCACTGGAACGTCCGGCCCGTCGTTCGGCCTCTGCCCGGTCAACAGCAATGTGACCTTTGGCCAGACCAAGCCCGAGGACGAGGTCGAGTTCATCCGGAACCTCAACCTCAAGAAGCTCAACGCCTTCGCGGTGGGCCACGGCTGGTACTTCTGGAACTTCAAGACGGAGCTCGACACGCGCTGGGACTTCCTGCAGCTCATCCGTCTCGGCGCCTTCCCCAAGAACGTCTCGGACTACTCGCCCGACGACGGCGTCTTCGAGTCGTGCGACAAGGAGGACAAGGGCGAGTTTGTGTGCCGTGCCAAGCGCGGTGTCAAGCGCTTCGAGCTCGAGAACGGTCTCGCCTACGCGTGTAACGCCGACGGCGTCGACTGCACGGACATCAAGACCAAGTACTTGACGCTCGAGGAGCAGGCCGACTACGCGTTCAACGCGTACTGGCAGCTCTACCGGCTCAAGGGCGCCACGTGCGATTTCGGCGGCGCCGCGCACCTGCTCAACATCCCGGTCGAGGCGCCTCCACCGGGCTCCGAGCCCGTCGAGATCGTCGCCAAGAGCACGGCCGGCGACGGCGCCTCGGTCACGGACAAGACGGGTCTGCTCTCGCTCATCATCGGCGGCGTCGCGGTCGCTGCGGTCGTGGCCATCTTGGCCGTGCGCTTCGCCCAGCGCCGCCGTCGCGCGCAGTACAACCCCATCGACCGCGCGTAGGCGGTCAGTAGGCTTGCGATCCTTTTGAACCCATGGCTAGTCTCGTGAATTGCAGATCTTTTGTGGTGGGTTTGGACAGTCTCTGGTATTTTCGGCTTCAACGTTGGTCCTGGGCGGAGCCTGGCTCGCCGGGTCTCAACATCGCTCCCCTCACGTGCTGATCTTCTTGTGGAAAGGATGGAGGGCGAGCAAGGCGACGACTACGGCGACGCGTCCACGCCGCGGCTCCAGGAGCGGATAGCCAAGGCCACGCAGGACCAGGTACTGCATTATTAATACCGTTCGTGGTGATGGTGTGTGAGACTGCGAGGTTTCACTGTCTCGTGGGCAGGAGAGGACCCTGGACGCGCTGTACGCCGGGGCCGTGCGGCTCAAGGGCGCGGCGGTCGCGACGAACGAGGAGGTGCAGAGCCAGAACCAAATGCTGGACCAGGTCGCTGTCCAGATCGACTCGACGCAGCAGGCCGTCGTGACGCAGACGGCCGTGGCCAAGAAAGTCACCTCCAAACATCGCGCGGTACGTGTTCCAACGACCGAGAACACTGAGCTGCAACTCACTCACGTGCTGGACGTGGCAGCTTTGCGCGTACTACATTATCATCCTGCTCGAGTTCGTCGCGTTGATCGTCGTGCTGGCCATCTGATGCTTCACAACTAAAGACCAACAACCAACAACAACAGGAACAGAGTGGGGAAGGAAAGTTGGTGAGGTGACATTCAATTAAAGTGGTGATGCAAAATGCACGCGAACGACCGCGATCTTTTCGCACTCAGCACTGCCATGCTCTCTCGTCGACTACTGGCCTCGCTCTCGATGGGGACTCGCTCGTTGCTTTTTCACATCAAGCGTCCACAAAGAGAGCCGCGGCTCTGCGGGCCATTAGAAGGGCCGCGTTGGCGGTCGCCACGAGAAATGCATTGGGGGTGAGACCATGTTGGTCCGCTTAGTAGCGGTAGGTCTCCGGCTTGAACGGACCCTCCACCGACACGCCGATGTAGTCGGCCTGCTCCTTCGAGAGCACAGTGAGCTCGGCGCCGAGGTTGCCGAGGTGGAGGCGCGCGACCTTCTCGTCGAGGTGCTTGGGCAGCACGTACACCTTGCCGTTGACGTACTTGCCCGAGTCCTTCTCGGTCCAGAGCTCGATCTGGGCGAGCGTCTGGTTCGTGAACGAGTTGGACATGACGAACGACGGGTGGCCCGTGGCGCAGCCCAGGTTGAGCAGGCGGCCCTCCGCGAGCACAATCACACCGTGGCCGTCCGGGAAGACGAAGCGGTCGACCTGCGGCTTGATGTTCTGGCGCGTCGTGGCCTTCATGAGGCCGGCCATGTCGATCTCGTTATCGAAGTGGCCAATGTTGCCGACGATGGCGTTGTTCTTCATCTTAGCCATGTGCTCGGTCATGATGATGTCCTTGTTGCCCGTGGTTGTGATGAAGATGTCGGCCTTGTCGATGACCGTCTCGATGCGAACGACCTGGAAGCCGTCCATGCACGCCTGGAGCGCACAGATCGGGTCGATCTCCGTCACGTACACGACGGCGCCAGCGGCCTTCATGGCCTGAGCCGAACCCTTGCCGACGTCACCGAAGCCGCAGATCACGACGCGCTTGCCCGCAAGCATGACGTCCGTGGCACGCATGATGCCATCCGGAAGCGAGTGGCGGCAGCCGTAGAGGTTGTCGAACTTGGACTTGGTCACCGAGTCGTTGACGTTGATGGCCGGGAAGAGCAGCGAGCCGTTCTTCTCCATCTGGTAGAGGCGGTGGACGCCGGTCGTGGTCTCCTCCGACACACCCTTGCAGCGCGCGGCAATCTTGTGCCACTTCTTCGGGTCGGTCTTGAGGCAGCGGCGGATGATGTTGATGACGCACTTCATCTCGGCGTTGTCGGTCGACTCCGGGTCCGGGATCGAGCCGTTCTTCTCGAACTCGTTCTCGGCCTTGAAGCCCTCGTGGATGAGCAGCGTCATATCACCACCGTCATCAACGATGATATCCGGGCCGTCGCCCTTGCCGTCGTCCGTCGGCCACGTGATGGCGTTGAGCGTGCACTCCCAGTACTCCTCGAGCGTCTCGCCCTTCCAGGCGAAGACAGCGGCCGAGCAGTCGCGGGCGATCGCGGCCGCGGCGTGGTCCTGGGTCGAGAAGATGTTGCACGAGCACCAGCGCATGTCACCGCCGAGCGCCTTGAGCGTCTCGATGAGCACGGCCGTCTGGATCGTCATGTGGAGCGAGCCGGCAATGCGCGCGCCGGCGAGCGGCTGCGACGGACCGTACTCGGCGATCGTCTGCATGAGGCCAGGCATCTCGATCTGCGCGATCTCGATCTCCTTGCGGCCGAAGTCGGCGAGCGAGATGTCAGCGACGCGGTAGTCTCCCTGCGACGCCATCGTGGACTGGAGAAAAGGAGGTGGAAGGGGTTGGCTTGGGGGCTTGGGAGCGAATTCCAAAGTGAACGGGAAATGGGTCCGAGCGCTCGTCTTGAAGTTTGTATGGCGGCAGCTCAAGTGCGTCAGCTGAGCCAAAGAGCTCCCCACCACTGATCCCTTCGCGGGACAGATGCATCCCACTCCCCTTCTAAACAGATGATTCGTATCTACTAAATAGGTTGGTGGTTTTGGTTGCTGCACCTGGCGTATATGTACTTAGATACCGGTAACAAAGGAGAAGACGAGACAGGGGATCAGAAAGAGGTGATATAGAGCCGGGTTTCTGCCGGAACAGGGTCTGTTTCGTGGGGGAGACGGAAAATTGCGTGTTGGGAATGGCGGCGATGGCGGGAGATGCGAAGCAAAAGGCAGGGATCTGGACGGAGCACGTCGATCCGGTATCCGGCGTACGTTGGTCGACACGATAGGGGGATGTCCATGCTACCGATTGAGCTAACGTTTGCTGGTGCGTGGCGCTCTGTGGGCTTCAGCGCAAGTACTACTTTAACATGGTTCACAATCGAAGTTACTGGGAACTCCCCGAAGATCTTCTCGCGCAAGTCCACCAACCAGTGATCGAGACGCTTCGTGAATGGGACCCCGAAGCAGCGGCCAAGTACGATCAGCCGTCGTCGGAGAACGGCACTGAAGAGGAAGAGCTGCAGCGGAAGAAGCGCGAGGAGCTTCTCCAGGCGGCTGCGCAAGCCGCCGAAGCCAACTCCGCTTCTAACATCGCTGCGGACCGAGAACGCATGGCGCTTGCGGCAGCGCAGAAGCGCGCAGAGGAAATGAAGCGCCTGGCAGCTCAACAGAAGACCAAGGATGAGGAAAATGCGTCCGCTGACAACGACTACATCACGATGGTGCGGGAACACCAAGCAAAAGACAGAGACACTGAGTCGACGGGAGGCAAGTGGCTTGTGCGGTAGCACGCTGTCGTGTATTCTAAACGGCAGCACGCGAATAATAAAAATGACAATGGAACGAATCCTCGATGTGATCAATCGTCTTGACGTCATATTCCCTTGATGCTGGGTTGACGTGGTCGAGAATAATCGCTGGGTTAAATGAACGGTGTTACAGATCAGCTTCGAGCTGCCGCTTCTGTAGTGATCCAACAGTCAGTCACACTATCCGAATATCATAAGCCCCACTTATAGATACGCACCCGTCGATAGGATTCATACCGTGTCTGGAATGAAAGGTTCTTCGGGTCTTTCCCGTCATTCGCGCTTCCCGGCGGCTTCGGCTTGAGGTCGAAGAGCTCCTGGATGAACGGCATCTTGGCCAACACGTACTTCCACACGACGATCCAGCCGATCGAGAGGGTGAAGAGCACGATGCACACGGCGCCGGACAAGTATGCGGCCATCACGAAGAGGTCAGACGTCATCTTCCTGCTGGCGTCTTCTGCACTTGCTTTCTCCCTTTGGCCACTCTCGAGCAGCTCCCCCGCTTCAGTGGCGGCTACACTCGTTAAGTGCGCTTGAACTAGATCGTACTTAGCAAGAGCTCCACATCAAGAATGGAGATGCAAGGATGGATTGCCGACGTCTCTGCGTGGGAGCCGGCGACGCCACAATGGACTCGTGCTTTGGAGTTACTGGATGACGTAGAGAAGCGGCAGGTGCAGCGGTTTGTCTTCGCGAAAGACCAGCGACTGGCACTCGCGAGCCGACTGCTACAGAGACGACTTATCGGCAATGTCTTTCATGTACCAAATCGAGAAATCCGGATTGCCCGAACGCCAGAGGTCAAATCCATTTGGTTGCTCTAGTCTAATTGATATGAAATGACAATATGCGTCGTGTAGGGGAAGCCATATTGGCAGCGAGCGCAGACCTCAGATGCAACACACTGCTGGAACTATAACGTCTCCCACCATGGGACCATTGTTGCCATCGCTGCCCATCCGCGTGCACTTGTTGGAGTCGACGTCATGCAGCTATCCGAGCGCCCGCGACGCCATCAATCTGGGCCAATGTGCGAAGATTTCTTTCGGGCGTTTGAGGATCATTTCACTCCACACGAGTGGCGCTCTATCCGACGCTCGGACGATGAAGACACTCGGTTCCATCGTTTCTACCAGCTGTGGTCGCTGAAGGAATCGTATATCAAAGCCATTGGCATCGGACTGGGCTTCAAGCTACTGCGCGCAGAATTCTTTCGCGAGGACGACGTTGGCGTGGACTGGAAGATGCAGCTGGATGGGCAAGTCGCGACGAGGTGGAGATTCCGAAGCGTCCAGATTCAAGGATCCGCAAGTCAGGAACCCCATGTTGTCAGCGTGGCCCTTGGGCCAGTGGAAGACATTTGGAATCCTATCGCCAGCTCCATATTTCATCGTCCGGTTTCGCCTACAACGGAGGTCGAATCATTCGACGTTCCGGAAGACTTTCAGTGGGAAGAGAAAACCATGGACGAACTGATGCAACAAACGTGAAGATACAATGCAGTTTCAGAAAAAAACGAACCGATTCCATCTCCAATTACGTGGCGTCGCTCCGCTCCTCGCTCTGTGTACCTTCCGCGTCTGTATCGTCCACGCTCGTTTACCAACACATCGACTACCCCATTCTTCGTGGGCGTCTTGTCTGTCCACAATGCATCTCTCTCTGTTTGCCGTTTAGGTCGTGGGGAAGAGCGCCTTTCGGATCTGTGGCTTGAGATCGTAGTACACCTGGTCAAGGCGCGTGTCGAGCGTGTTGTCGCAGACGATCTTGCCCTGCTTGGCGTACAGGATCACGCCGCCCGACTTGGCGTTCGGGATCATGCCCTCGGCGTGCTTGTTGAGCGTGACCTTGACCTTGCTCACGTCCAAGTTGGCCTCCTTCTTCATGGTCGCGATGTACTTGTCCGTCGCTTCCCGCAGGACCGACTCGACCAGCGGCACGTCCACCTGGCGCGCCGCGATGATGACGTCGGTCTCGTACAGCTTGATGAGGCCCTGCACGACGAGGTCACGCAGCAGCACCTTGTACTTGGCCTGGTCGGTCACGGCGTTCTTGAGCGCCTGCTGGCCGTCGATGATCAGCGTCTTGAGCAGCTCGTCACGGGCAATCATCTTCTTTCGTCGCGACGCGCCGATCTCCGCCGAGCGAGCACTGCGACACGATTTCCTCTCTCATCAATATCGCCACTAGCTCCTCGGGAAGCGACCCCACACGTACATGCGCTTGTTGACCTCGCGCTCCTTCTCCTTGCGCGCGTACTCCTCCTGGATCTTGAGCTTGGCGTTGTGCACGAGCATCTGCTTCTCCAAGTTAAAGTCGTGCTCGGTCTACAGCATACCGACACACACACACACACACCTCGGTCGTCAGTCACCATCCTCCTCTTCCTCACAAAGCAAAGAGAATGCGCCCGACCTTGATGCGAATTTCGTTGGCCTTCTCCTGCGCCTCCTGGAGAATGAAATTCACCATCTGCTTGATCTGGCGGTCCGCATCGCTCGCGTTCATGGCTTCCTCTCGCGCAGAGATCTCCCGTCCGCTTGGGGTCGTTCTCTTCAAACAGCGTCCGCGGAGAAAGATCACACAGAAGAGCAGCTTGGTTGAATCGCAATTCAATTCATTTTCATCAATTCAAAAATGAATTGAGCTCTTGGCCCACCACGCCAAGACCATCACTCTGCTCCATTGCATATCAGCCACCTTGCCAAACGAACAGCTACGAAATCGGCAACGAGAGAGCCATGGCCTCCAAGCTGCTGGCCGTGCGCCGCCTCGCGACGCTCAGCAAGCGCGCTTTCTCCACGCAGGACAACGCCAAGTTCACGCAGGGCTTCCTCAACGGCATCTCGCAGGAGCAGGCGCAGAAGGCCATCGACCGCAGCTCCGAGATTCGCGCCAAGCATGTTGGGGCCGCAGGCAGCTTCCCAGACGTCAGGTATGGTGCTGTGGTGGAAATCGCTAGCCGTACGATGGCTGAAGGCAGTGTCGTATTGCAGCCAAGGCGATCGCTCGATTGACGCAGACGAAGCCAACCGCAAGCGCGTGATCTACCGCAGCAAGCAGCGCGGATGGCTCGAGGTCGACTTGCTGCTCGGCTCGTGGGCCTCGCAGAACGTTATGGGACTTACGGCAGACGAGCTCAAGCAGTACGAGGACATCCTGAACCAGGAGACCATTGACATCTTCAACTACATCTCGGGCAAGGATCCTGTTCCGCCTGAGATTGACACGCCGATCATGAAGCGCCTGCAAGAGTACTGCTTCAGCTCGCCGCTCGGCAAGGCCTCAGTTGAAGGATTTGCTGCCAACAAGAAGTACATGAGCAACTAAGATGGTAGATGAGTTGCGAGATGCACACCCCAATACGACAAAACACTCTAAACAAACAAAGAGAAACGGCACGAACGAACTTAGATGCACAAAACTCTTCTCACTCTTCTCCATGTTCGAATTCAAATGGGCGCTAGCTGTGAATTCAGATAGCAGTAACTCAAGGGAGAGGTGTGCTTTTCCTCTCGGCTATGCACGTGGTGTCGCCATCGTCCGAGAGGGAGGCACAGGTGAGACTGGCTCTTCTTGCATTGGCTTTGGCGTCGCCTTTTCTTCGTCTCGCATTTCATTGCACCGATAGTAACGTACATCAAATTGAAGCATTGCGAAGCAAGTTGCGAGACGGATAGATTCATCCGGCAGTATGACATGGCCCTCTTGAAGTCGGACCAGAAGCCGCATGATCAAGTGGAACGGCTCTGGGATTTTGTGGTCTCGATATGCAACGTTTGCCTCGTTCGTCGCTGGGAGAAAGTAGCCGAATCCCAGCACGCCAAAGAGCCGCCCATCGTAGTACACTTCGTGCTGAGTGGCGTTGACGATCGCGACGTGCATTGGGTCGGCATCCCGAGTCTGCACATACTTGCTGATTGCCGTTTGCATATCGCTCGCTCGATCTTGAAGAAAACCCACAAGGAGCATGAGTTGCTGGTCGGTAAAAGAAACAAGTTGCGGAACCTTCTGCGTTTTCAACATGACGGTCCTCGTCCGAGAGTTGGTGGTCTGGAAATGGGAGTAACTAGCGACCAGGGGCGACGAACTGTTCCCCAGAAGCCCTTCAAAGATCTCCCGGGGCTCAACCTTTACACCACTGTCAGTCGCCGCAGCTATAGACGCGTTGACAAAACCGAAAACACTGTCCGCGAGCAGGTCGGTGTCGCGATCAAAGAATGAGTACCAGACAGTCGACGGAGCCAAAAGTCCGGTTTTCAACACTCGATGTTCGGCGTCAAATGCTACTTGAAACATGTGCATGAGCCAATTAAGTCGCTTCTGACGCCGCACATCAATGGGAACGGTGGTCGAAGTGTAGTTCCCGAAGATCTCGGCCACAGCAGCCGACAGTGACGGGGAGTACACAGTCACACCTGAGCGTACAGAGCATGGCGTTCTCACAGAGCATTCCGCTCGAGCGATTTTCTCTTGCGGAGTGATATCCTGCACAAGAATCGTTCCGTCGGTCGGAGGTGGGGGCGGCTCGGTCGAAGGGTGATAGTAGTCTTTGAGCAACGCGTACCCATCCTCCATCGTATCAAAGGAGTAGAAGCACTTCGCTGCCGTGTAGACATCTTCACGGGACGAGAAGTTATGATGAAGGATTACAACCGGATCAAGCGGATTCGACGGCTCCCCAGCATCAGGCTCGGCACTATGTTGTCCGATAGTCATGGATCCGTTGGCTTCGATAGTCAGGTTCAAGAAGTCGTGGAGCGAAGGAAACTGGACGGGTGAGTAACGGGTGGCCATCAAATCCATGCGTGGAATCCCCGATGTGAAATGGAACTCTTTCGTTTGCTCCTCGAGTCTCTGGATAGCAGCAGCCTTGGTCGCGTCATCAGTCGTGTCGTTCGTGCTGGTGCTCCCGTCGGTATCACTCTCTGTATCATCATCGTCTACCACTTCATCCTCAACAACCAGTAGCTTCTCATTAACGACTCCCCTCAGCCCACGCTGAGGCGAACGACTGGTTTGGTTTCCAGACATGTTGGCATTGGCGAGGCTGTTACGAGCGGCCTCGGCACGCATGACCTCGACCAAGATCAAACGAACCTGCGAGATGCGTTCAGCCCAGGGCCACGGATACGAGATCGCCGCTGGCATCGTCGGTGGAGGCAGATCTTCCTTGGCGTTGTAGTACCTGTTCGTATAGTTCGTGTACGGCTGGAAGTACCGAACTGTTCGCCCCACAGCCGGGATTGATTGCTGAACGCCAGGAGAGAGGTCACTCGGGAGCTTGTACTCGTACGGCAGTGTGGATTTCCAACGCACTTCCTCTTTGATGGTCTCCTGGTACCTCTTGATCTCGTCGGGAGTCATGTTCATGTGCAATCCCAGCTCGGTCTCGTTCAGCGCCGTGATGTTTTTCATATACAACTTGAATTGGATGTACTGCTGCAGCCCGCCGAACAGCAGAGTGTGGAGGTTACGCTTGAGGTTTTTGACCACGTAAGTGCCGAGGGCCTCGGTCCAGAAGTGGCGCAACTGCTCGTGCCACTGCGCGCGCACACTCTGGGCACGCAGCGACCGGCCGTAGTCCATGGGCGAGACGACGTGGTCGATGATGTCCTTGCGCCGCTTCACCATCTCCTTGCGCAACGCGCGCGTGTCTCCCGTGACGTACCAGCGGATCCACCAGGGCACTCGCTGCATGGTGTTGCCGCGCCACTCTTCAGCCGTGAACGGCGGTATCGAGTACTCTGGATTGTCGATCCACGACCCGTTGGGCGCGCGCATCTTGGCCATAAGGTAGAAGAACGGGTGGTCCTCGATGTACCAGTCGTCCTTGGCACTCGCGTCGAGGCCGAGAGGGTTCGCGAGTGAGCCAGTCGAGTTGTGTGCGCCGGGCGGCGGCGTACCTTCGTAGATCGTAGGGCGGAAGTCGGAGGCCGCCGCCAGTGTCGCGACTGCAGCGACCGCAGCTGTCGCCAAGGCGAGCAAGCTATGCAGGCCCATGATCGAGAGGGTCTAGAGAGAGAGAGAGAGGTTCCCAGACAGGTAGGAGATCCGAGACGACAGTCACTGAGCGTGGACAATGGACCGGAGGCTGAGAACTTCGAGTGGTAGACAGCGAAATCGAAAGTGACAGAGGCAAGAGAGCGCAAATCAGTGCGGGAGAGCCCACGCCAAAGTTCTATTTACCGTTTGTGGTTCGTTCTTCTTGTCCGCGGCCGCCTTTCTCACCCCCGCTCTTGTTTGCTGCGGCGGCGATCGATTACCGACGTCCCGCAGCTTTCTTCGCGGCGCGCGCATAGCATTGCTTGAGCTTCTCGAACTCAGCCTCGCACGCCGAGCGGTTCACGCCGCCCGTGATGTTGGCGACGCAGGCGCCGTAGACGTGGATCTAATTGTGGCCATATCTCAGTGAATATGCAACGTATAACGCGCGGAACGGCGCGGAGACGTACGTCCTGCGGACACTCAGCGAGCATCTGTCCAAAGTGCTGGCTCAACCGCGTTACGGGGCGGCGCGTGGCGCCGGAGGCCGGCGTCGCTAGGGGCATTCTCTTCGTCCAGGGTCGGTGCTTCGATGGAGACAGCAATCGGCCTTACATGTATTTCATTTAATTATACTCCATCTTTTCATAATTTGAACCAATCATACACTTCTACGTAATAGAGGGAGTGGTCTCCTCCCTCTATAACGACATGGCGCCAAAAGGGCGCTCCAGCTCTACTGTCAATTCCACGCTTTCGGCGTCATCATCTCCAGCGAGCAGCTACGACGCGATGGAGCCGCCTGCCGAGGCTTCTCGCGTGGCCGCAACGCGGCGATTCACGGACTACGGTTTACGACTGGATAGCGACAATCGCTGGCAGCTGATCGAGCCGCTTCCGACCGAAAGAGCTGCTCTGGAAGCCGAGCTACAGCGTCTCGACGCCACGATCGCATGTCTCGAGAACGACGACGAGTCCGACTTGCTCAAGGGCTGTGCGATCTTAGAGGCTCGCAAGAAAGAGTACGAGGCGCAAGCGAGAGCACGGTACGACCGCGTCGAGGCCTTAGTGACCATGCTCTTCGAGCACGAGTGCGAGCAGGCGCGCGTGCGTTACGCCTCGCGGTGCGAGCAGCTCAAGCTCGACATGGGCAACGCGATTCAGCGAGAGATCCGGCGCCTGCGCCACGCACGAGATGGTGTCGCCGTGATGGACCGCCGTCGGCTGACTCGACACAGCGGTAACAACGGCAACAACTCCAGTAACGGAAGCGGGGCAGGTGGAGACTTGAGCGGCCACGGGTACGACGGGACTGGTGGTGGAGATAGCTCTTCGTACGGAGCCCACTTGACCGAGAAGAAGCGCATGGAGGTGCTGCTCTCCGCAACGCCGATCTTCCGACAGCTAGACAAGAAGATCCCTGCGGACCAGGTCACGACCGACTTGGACCTGATCAAAGGGTCGATGCCGACGTTTCTCAACGACGACGCGAACGGCGTCGTCGACGACAGCACGGACGAGGAGGAAGAGCAAGAGCTGGAGGAACTGCGGCGGCAGGCGACGATGCAAGGGAACACTTTCAAGCGGCGGCGACTCATGTACACTCCCGATCGAGTCCGCGAAGGACAAGAGGTCGTCGTGTATCGTACGATGTCCACGCCGAGTGGGAAGAAGCAACT
The DNA here is from genome assembly GCA_023335855.1 of Pythium scleroteichum. Taxonomy (NCBI): domain Eukaryota; phylum Oomycota; class Peronosporomycetes; order Pythiales; family Pythiaceae; genus Pythium; species Pythium scleroteichum. Next base: position 46,753 of record JAADVR010000202.1, read on the forward strand.
CTCACGAGGGGACGACAGTCCCAATCAGCGGACAGAACTGGCCTCGGGCGTTATCACTGCAGCGACGCCCAGGCAAGTGTTTCTTCTGACAGAGAAAGGGACGTTCGCGACGATCGAAGTGAGCGACTGGAAGGCAGGGCGTGTCACGGTCCACTTAGTGGACAAGCGGGCTGAGCAGTGAGTTGAGTTTTAGAGTTTTAGATTTAGAAATAATTACTGTTAAAGGGTACATCCCAAATCACCCAGGACTCTCCTGGGCAAACTACATGCACTACGGGCCTACGGGCCTACGGGGGTTTCCAACAGGAGGCTGTAAGAAGCCAGGGTTGGAGATCGCTCGAGACGAGATTTTCGAGTTGTTTCAGAAGATTCGGTTGATGTGAGCGTGTTGGTGTGTCGCCTCCGGGCGATGCAATCAGGATGGTCCGTTGGTGATCCATCGCATGGTTTGCGAG